>CM065394.1:29442500-29687500 GCA_033060915.1 Euryodendron excelsum
AAACGTTTTTTCCAACCACACCGGTTCTGTGTATCAAACCGGTAAGCTCCTGGAACATTCTAGCTAATGTTTCCAAGCCCTATGCCTTCTTTCGGGACATTCCAAGTCCATCCTAGTAGCTTTCCGGTCTGATTGACCGTTTTGCCCCTAATGGCTCGGTCATTCCCGACCCTTTAAATCATTATTTTTCAAGTCTACTACCACCAAGACACTATTCTATGGGTTCCTATCCCTTTTTGGTCCTCTGGGCCATTCTCGGTCCTTTAAATAATTCCTGAACTTTTTGGAGTCTCTCCTAGGGAAGTTAGGCTAAAAATTGCATGGTAGTCACTAATACAGGCGCCCAAATCTTTTAAAGATATGTTGCTTGCCGACCTTAAATATTTCCTAAATGGCTGGCGCCACTAGTAATGGCGCCAAGCCAAAAAATGGCCTATAGTGGCGCCAGTGGAATTTTTGGCCATGCACCACTGCAGCAAGTGCCAGTTTACTCTTCTGTCTATAAATACAGAGCCTCCTCCAGCGTGAAAAGAGTCCGCAAACACAGTCCAAAAACCCTGTTTTTCGAATTACATAGCTCGAAACCCTTCCAAACCTTAGTTTTCTTTAGGTTCTCCAAACCCTAGCCTCCATATACAAAACCCTAGCCCCTATACACTTAACCCTAGCTCGTATACACTCTTATACACTCATATTCTAGCCTCCGAAACTTTCATTGAAGACTTGAAGTGTTGCAACTTGAAAGTTCTTAAAGATCAAAGCAAAGACCGAGGATAAGCAAGCAAGCAAAACAAAACGAATAAAGCAAGCAAAATAAAAAAGATACAAGGTAGGCTCCCCCCCTCTCTCTTCTCTCTCCTAACCCACTTGGATTTTCTTTTATTTTAATCCCTATCTTCTACCCCTCCTTTCTTGTATGCTTGAAATAAGGGACTCTCCGATTCATGTGTAGGATTAGGCTATTGAAAGTCACCATGTAGGGGGCTTTCTCTTAGTCTAACCGGAGACCACGAGAGTTCGGCCCCCTTGATTATGTGGTGAAGCTTTTAACCTTGTATGTTCACAACCCCAACGTGCATTGTGCATATCATGATCATGCATCTCTCTAAAACTTATTTTCAAAACTTGCATCGAAAATCGTTTTCAAAACTTGCATTAAATCTTCTTTTTTCAAACTTATTTTCAAAATCACAATCCTAAGGTAATTCTAACCTTTCTATGGTTAGGATTGTTTTAGGAAAGTGTCACATTTAAAGCGACACATGGTCCATATTTTCAAATCTTTATTGTTTTCAAAACCATAATCCTAGAATGATTCTAATCCCTCCATGGTTAGATACTTGTAAAAGTTCACGTTCAAATCCTCTTTCCAACATTGTTTTCTAAACCCTCTCCAAAATCTCTTTACAAATCTCCTTTCCAAAACTCTCTTCAAATTTACTTTCCAAAAATCTCTTTCCTAAAAATCGCTCTTTCCAAAAGATCTATTTTTCAAAATCCCTTTTTTTTGAAGTTCAAGTCAAACCCTAGAGCCATGGTTAGGAAACCCTAATTTTCTCTCCTAAACACATGATTTCCAATCTTGTCTCGAAATATAGATTTCCAAAACCTCTATTTTCTACGTCAATCTTAGATTTCCAAACTCGCTTTTCTAATACCAAAACTATAGCCTTCCAAACTTAAGTTTTTCAAAATTCCTCCTTTCCAATTCTATGTCAAATCAAATCTTTCATTTTTGGAAACTAAATCAAAACTTTCGTTTTTGGAAACTAAATCAAATCCTCCATTTTTGAAAACAAAATCAAATTATCTATTTTTGAAAATAAAATCCAATCTTTTATTTTAGAAAATAGAAATCAAATATTTCCTAATCCAGACCTTTTCCTAATTTCAACATTTCCTAATCCTAATCCTTCATAATCCAAATCTTTCTTAATTCTAATCTTTCTTAAGCTCATACCTTCCTAAATCTTACGTTTCCAAATCTTAAACTTTTAAATCTTTCCTTAAAATTTAAGCTTCTTAATCTTACTGAACCCAAACTTTTCCTAATTTTAAAACTTTCCCAATTCCAAAATTTTCTCAAACCTAATCAAATCTTTCAAGGAAACTTTCCAAATTCAAAACTTTCTTAAGTTAAAGCTTTCTAAATTTAAAATTTTTCAATTTCAAAACCTTTCCTATTTTAAACTTTCTTAATTTGAAACTTTCCTAAAACAGAACTTTCTTATTTTGAAACTTTCCCAATTTCAAGATTTTCTAAATTCAATCTTTCCTAAACTCCAACTCTCCATGTTTTCTAAATCAAATTAAATCTTTCTTAATCTCAAGTCCTTCCTAAATTCTATCTTCCTAAGTCTAGGTTTCCTAAAACTAAGGTTTCCAAAGTCAAACTTCTTAAGTTCAAATCAAATCAAATTCAATTACATGTTTCAACCCTAGGTTACCCTAAGTTCTAGGATGTCTAGATCTCAGTTCGACCCTAGCCTTAAAGTTAGGAAGCTTCCAACTTTTCTCCAAAAATTCTTTTCTAAACCAAGATGGTTTTTCAAATGTCAATTCAAGTCAAGATGTTTTCAAAACTCTATATTTTCAAATCAAGTTCAAAGTCAATTCTAAGGTCTATTTCAAATCCCCAAGTTCTATTTCAAATCAAAGTCCAATCTTTTTAAATCTTCCAAGTTAATTTCAAATCAAAGTTCAATTTTCAATCTTCAAATCCAAGTTCTAAATCAAACTCTTTTCAAATCAAATTTTCTATCGAACTCTTGTCCGAACTACGACTGACTTGATTCCCAAAAAGGGATACGTAGGCAACCCTCCTGGGTGTGGTTATAATTATTTTCAAACTTCCAATTCTGTGATTGATTTCAAATTTCTAATTCTATAATTTATTTTCAAATCTTTATTTCCAATTTCTAAAACTTTTATTTCAAAAATCAAGCCTATCTTTTCAAATCCATTTCAAAATCAAATCAAGCCTTTTCTCAAATCTATTTTCAAAGTTAAATTCTTCTTTTGAAATCTATTTCCAAATCAAATCTTTTTATTTCACTTGCATATCATGCATAATGTTAATTTCTTCCTAAAAATTCTTTTCTAAAGTGAATAGTATTGGACATTTATTAATCAAGGACTCTAATGAGTGAACTTAGAGTGAATAGACATGTAGGTACCTCAAGGGCAGGGTAGGGTGATAGCTGTCACACCTAGATTTTTTGTACTTGAGGAATACACACATAAGCAAGAAAAACACTGCACTCTCTAGTTAGAACTCACCCTCCTAGAAGAATGAGTGCGACTAGGTTTGAATTGAAAATAGATTTGAAAGAAGGGCTTTTGGAAAACATTTGGAGTCGCCACCTAACTTGCTTAAGGTGAGTTAGGTTACCTAAAAACTAAGCATAATCCGAAGACTACACTTAGGGTTTTTGAAAACGATTTTGAAAATACTCTCTCAAGAGAGGGTTTTTAGGAAAATAGGTTGTTTGGCAACCTTTAGAAAATAATTAAGCCCTTTTTGAAAATAAACTCCATTTTGGTCTTTCGAAAACAGTGATCTAGGTTCGGAGGTTGGTTATGTGTAAGGAAGACGCACTAAGCCATCATCCTACCCTGCCCTTACGGTACCTACATATCTATTTACCATAGATTCACCTATGAGAGTCTTCAACTAACAAATGTTCAATCCTATTTACTTTAGAAAAAGAATCTTTAAAAATATGATGCATGAGATGCAAGTGCAAGAAAAAGATTTGAAAATAGATTTGGAAATATATTTGAAAAGAAATTGACTTGTTTTTAGAAAGAGACTTGAAAAGAAAGAATTGAAATTGAAAAGTTTTGAAAATTGGAAATAGAGATTTGGAAATAGAAACTTGGAATTAAAAAAATAGATTATGGAATTGGAGATTTGAAAAAGGTTGTGACTGCACCTATGAGGGTTGCCTACATATCCTTTTTGAGGAATCAGGTTAGTTGAAGTTCAGACAAGAGTTCGATAGAAAATAGAAGATTTGATATGAAAGAAGAAGCTGAATTGAAATTTGGATTTGATTTGAATTTAGAATAGAGGATTGGAAATTGGAAATTGGAATTGAAGGATTAGGAAATTGATTTGAAAAGATATAAATTTAGGAAACTTAGACTTAGGAAAGATAAGATTTAGAAAGGACTTGAGATTAAGAAAGACTTGACTCGACTTGGAAAAGTTTTGAGAAAAGATTTGACTCGAATATTGGACTCGGAAGATTAGGAAAGATTGGATTTAAGAAGGGTTCGAATTAGGAAGGGTTCGATTTAGAAAAGTTTCGTTTTAGAAAATTTTTGGTTTAGGAAAGTTTCATTTTAGGAAAGATTTCAAATTAGGCAAGTGTTAGATTAAGAAAGTTTTGAAATAGGAAATATTTCATTTTAAGAAAGTTTTGAAATTGGAAAGTTTTGAAATTAGAATGTTTTGAAATAGGGAAGTTTTGAAAGTTGGAAAGTTGAGAATTTAGAAAATGTTTGAGTTTTAGAAATTCTTAAAGTTAGGAAAGGTTTGAGTTTAAGAAAGATTTGAAAACTTAGATTTGGAAAGTTAAGATTTGGAGGGAGATGTAATTAGGAGAGGTTGGAATTAGGAAAGATTTGAAAGCTTAAAGTTTAAGGAAAGATTTAAAAGTTTAAGTTTAGAAAACTTAAGGTTTAGGAAAGTACTAGATTAGGAAGGAGTTGAATTAGGAAAGATTTGGCTTTGGAAGGATTTAGATTCCTATTTCCTAAAACAAGGGATTGGATTTTATTTCTAAAAAGAGATGTTTTGATTTTGTTTCCAAAAACGGAGGATAGGATCTAGTTTTTTAAATGGGAGATTGGGTTTGGTTTCCTAAAGGGAAGATTGGATTTGACATGGATTTGGAAAGATGGAGTTTTGAAAATTCTAGTTTTGGGAAGACTATAGTTTTGATGTAGAAAATAGGTTTTGGAAATATATATAGTTTTTGATGTAGAAAACAAGAGGTTATGGAAACCTAGGTTTTGAAGCCAAAATAAGGGATTGAAAATCATGCTTTTGGGATGGAAAATTAGGGTTTTCTAATTGTGGGTTCTAGGGTTTAACTTGGACTCTAAGGAAAGAGATTTTTTGGAAAGTGAGTTTTTGGAAAGGGAGATTTTTGGGAAAGAAATCCTAAAGAGGAGTTTTTAGAAAGTGAATTTGAAAAGAGAGAGTTTTTGGAAGGGAATTTTTGGAAGGAGATTGTTGGAAGGAATTTTTAGGAAAGAGATTTAGAGAGAGAGTTTTCTAAGAAGGAAACCTAGGGAGTGTTTTTAGGAAACAAATTTTGAAGAGAGTTTTTTGGAAAAGATTTTAAAAAGAAGTTTTGAAAAATAGATTTTTGGAGGGAGCTTTGAAAATAATTTTGGAAAGAAGATTGGAAAGAGTTTTTAGAAAGCATGTTGAAAAATGGATTTTTAGAAAGAAAGATTTGAAAAAAAAAGTTTTTAGAAAGTATATAAAATATATCTCACTTTCCTAAAGCAATTCTAACCATAAGAAGATTAGAACCACTTAAGATAGTGGTTTTGAAAACAACAAAGGTTTTGAAAATATGGATCATATTGGCCACTTTAAATATAACACTTTTCTAAAGCAACCTTAGCCATGGAAAGGTTAGAATCACCTTAGGATTATGATTTTGAAAACAAGTTTTGAAAAAGAAGATTTTGATGTAAGTTTTTGAAAACAAGTTTAAAGCAAGCTTTTGAAAACAAGTTTAAAACAAATTTTGGAGGAATGCAAGATCATGATATGCACAATGCAAATTGGGGTCGTGAACATACAAGGTTAAAGGTTTCACTATATAATCAAGGGGGCCGAACCCATGTGGTCTCTGGTTAGACTAAAAGAAAGCCCCCGACACAGTGACCTTCCAAAAGCCTAATCCTACACATGAACTGGGAATCCCCTTGTTTCAAGCATGTAAGAAAAGGGGAAGAAGATGCAGGATTAAAATAGAAGAAAACCCAAGTGGGTTAGGAGAGAGAAGAGAGGGGGGAAGATGCATAAACGTAAGTAAGAAGCCTACCTTGTGTCTTCTTTATTTTGCTTAGCTTTGCGCGCTTTGCTTTGCTTACTTTGCTTCGGTCCTCACTTCAATCTTCAAGAGTTTTTCTTCGATCTTCAAAGTTTCGTAGTTGTAGCAATCCAAGCCTTCAATGGAGGGTTTGAGACTAGTGTATGAGTATATGAGAGTGTATGAGTGTATAGGAGGCTAGGGTTAGTGTATGGAGGCTAAGGTTTGGAAAACCTAAATAAGCTAGGGTTTAGGGAGGCTACGAGCTCTGTATATCGAAAAGTAATGTTTTTAGACTGAGTTTGTGGACCTCTTTCACGCTAGAGGAGGCTCTGTATTTATAGACAAAGGAATGACCTAGCGCCTGTTGTAGTGGCGCCAGGCCAAAAAAACTTCTGGCGTCACTAGGAGTGGTGCCAGGCCAAATATTGGCTTGGCGCCACTACTAGTGGTGCCAGCCAGTTAGGAAAGTTTTAAGGTCGGCAAGCAACGTATCTTCAGAAGATTTGGGCGCCTGTACTAGTGACTACTGTGTAATTTTTAGCTTAGCTTCACTAGGAGTAACACCGGAAGGTCTGGGAAGCATTTAAGGGACCGGGAATGGCCTAGAAGGGTGGAAAAGGCCAGGAACCCTTAGAATAGGGTCCCAGAGGTATTTGACCTGAAAAATGATGACAAGAATTGTCAAAAATGTTGACCGGGCCATTAAGGGCAAAATAGTCAACTGTATCAGAAAGCTGCCGGGACGAACTCAGAATGTCCTGGAAGAAGACTCAAGATTTAGAAACATTATTTAGAATGTTTTCAAAGGTTACCGGTTCGATAGCCAGAGCCGGTGTGGTCGAAAAAGGCGACCGGCCCACTAGGGGCAAAACGGTCATTTTGCACTGAGTTTACCGAAACTGACTCGGAATGATCTGGAAAGATAAAGGAAGGTCGGGAATACTATAAAAAGCATTCTCGGGAGGTTACCGGTTTGATACCCATAGTCGGTGTGGTCCCCGGGGCATTCGGATGCCTAGGGGCAAAATGGTCATCTTGATCGGAAAGCCTCAGAATTGGCCCGAAACTGACTAGAAGGCCCCTAATCATGCTGGATTTCTTCTAAGACAATCTTGGAAGGATGGACTTACTATTCTGAGGACTTAGGTATTATCTCAAGAAACGTGTCAAAAAATGGCCCTAGTGTCGCGCCCAGATTTTTCACACTCGAGGAATACTCATACAAGTGGGAAAAATACTGTACTCTCTCGTTAGAACTCACCCTCCTAAAAGAATGAGTGCGATTAGGTTTGAATTAAAAATTGATTTGAATAAAGGGTTTTTGAAAAAAGTTTGGAGTCGCCACCTAACTTGATTAAGGTGAGTTAGGTCACCTAAAAACTAAGCATAATCCGAAGACTACACTTAGGGTTTTTGAAAATGATTTTAAAAATATCTCATCAAGAAAGGGTTTTTAAGAAAACGGGTTGTTTAGCAACCTTTGAAAAACATTTAGTCCTTTTTGAAAAATAACTTCTTTTGGTCTTTGAAATCAGTGATCTAGGTTCAGAGGTTGGTTATGTGTAGGGAAGACGCACTAAGCCATCACCCTACCTCGCCTTTTTGGTACCTACATGTCAATCTACCTTAGATTCACCTATGAGAGTCTTTAACTAACTAATGTTCAATCCTATCTACTTTGAAAAACAATGTTTGAAAAGAAACTAACATGATGCATGATATGCAAGTGCGATAGAAGAGAGTTGATTTAGAAATAGATTCGAAAAGAATTTGATTTGATTTGAAAGAGATTTGAAATTGAAAAGTTTAGAAATTAGAAATAGAGATTTGAAAATAGAATTTGGAGTTGGAAGTTTGCGAATAGATTGGAGATTTGAAAAGATTGTGGTATTTGAGATTTGAAAAATGTGGAGGAATTTGAAATTTGAAAGAAATAGTGACCGCAAACATGGGGGTTGCCTACGTATCCTTTTGGAGGAATCAGGTCAGTCGTAGTTCGAACAAGAGTCTGATTGAAAATGGAAGAGTTGATTTGGAAGAAAGAGATTGAATTGGAAATTGGATTGGAAGATTGAGAGATTGAACTTTGATTGGATGATTCGAAAAGATTTAATTTTGAAAAACTTGGTTTTAGGAAACCTAGACTTAGGAAAGAGAGGATTTAGAAAGGACTTGAGATTAAGAAAGATTGGACTCGAATGTTGGACTTGGAAGATTTAGAAAAGGATTGGATTTAGAAAATGTTCGAATTGGGAAAGGTTCATTTTTGGAAAGTTTTGAATTAGGAAAGTGTCATTTTAGGAAAGTTTTGGAATTAGGAAAACTTTCAATTAGGGAAGTTTTCAAATTAAGAAAGTTTCGAAATTAGGAAAGTTTTGAATTAGGAGAGTTTCAACTTAGTAAAGTTTTGAATTTGGAATGTTTTGAAATAGGGAAGTTTAGAAAATTAGAAAGTTTTGAGTTTAGAAAATTTTGGATTTGGAAAGATTTCAAGTTTAGGAAGGTTTAAGATTTAGAAAGTTTTACGGTTTTAGAAAATCTTGAGATTAAGAAATGTTTGAGTTTAAGAAAGATTTGAAAACTTAGGTTTGGAAAGTTAAGATTTGGAAAGGGGTAGAATTAGGAAAGATTTAGAAGCTTAATGTTTAAGGAAAGATTTGAAAGTTTTAGGAAACTTATGGTTGAATTAGGAAAGATTTAGATTTTGAGTTTTAAAATTTAGAAAAGATTTTTATATTCAAGTTTTGAAAACTTAAGATTTAGGAAAGTAGAGGATTAGGAAAGAAGGATTTGAATTAGGAAAGATTTAGACTAGGAAGGGATTGGATTTTGTTTCTAAAAGAGAAAGTTTAATTTTGGTTCAAAAAACGGAGGATTGGATCTAGTTTCCTAAACAGGAAGATTGGATTTGGTTTCCTAAAGCGAAGATTTGATTTGACAAGAATTTAGACGAGAAAGTTTTAGAAACCCTAGATTTGGATAACTGTAGTTTTGACATAGAAAAGAGGTTTTGGAAGTATGTATAGTTTGGATGTAGAAAACAAGAGGTTTTGGAAACTTAGGTTTTAAGGCAAGTTTGAAAACTATGTTTTTGGGAAGAAAATTAGAGTTTCCTAATTGTTAGCTCTAGGGCTTGACTTGGGCACCAAGAAAAAGGGTTTTTTGGAAAGTGTGTTTTTTAGAAACAAGTTTTTGGAAGGAAGTCCTAGAGAGGAGTTTCTAGAGGGAAGATTTTGGAAAGAGTTTTTAGGAAAGTGAATTTAGGGAGTGTTTTTAGAAAGTGAATTTTGAGGAGAAAGAGTTTTTGGAAAGAGATCCTAGTGAGGAGTTTTTTTTTTATTTTTAGAAAGAGATTTTTAAGAAAGAGATTTAGGAAGAGGTTTTTCTAAGAAGGAATCCTAGGGAACGTTTTTGGAAAGTGGACCTTGAAGAGAGCGTTTTGGAAAGGAGTTTAAGAAACACAGTTTTGGAAAATAGATTTTTAGAGGGACTTTTTGAAAACAATTTTAGAAAGGAGAGTTTTAGGAAAGTATGTTGAAAAAGAGATTTTTAAGAAGAGAGACTTTTTGAGAAGAAAGTTTTTAGAAGGTATAAAAACATCTCACTTTCCTAAAGCGATTCTAAGCATAAGAAGGTTAGAACCACTTTAAGAAAGTGGTTTTGAAAATAACAAGATTTGAAAATATGGACCATATTGGTCACTTTGAATGTAACACTTTTCTAAAGCAACCCTAGCCATGGAAAAGTTAGAATCACCCTATGATTGTGATTTTGAAAACATGTTTTGAAAAATGAGATTTTGATGCAATTTTGAAAATAAGTTTAATGCAAGCTTTGAAAACGAGTTTGAAAACAATTTTTGGAAGATGCAAGAGAATGATATGCACAATGCAAATTTGGGGTCGTGAACATACAAGGTTAAAACTTCACCACATTATCAAGGGGGCCGAACCCACGTGGTCTCCGATTAGCCTAAAGGAAAGCCCCCGACATAGTGACTCTCCAATAGTCTAATCCTACACATGGACCGGTAGTCCCTTTGTTTCAAGCATGCAAAGAAAGGGGGAAAAAGAGATGGGAGATTAAAATAGAGAAAACCCAAGTGGATTAGGAGAGAGAAGAGAGAGGGGGGAAGTGCGAAAATTTAAATAGGAAGCCTACCGTATGTTTTCTTTATTTTGCGCGCTTTGCTTGTCTTCGATCTTTGTCTTGATCTTCGTCTTCAATCCTCAAGAGTTGTCTTCCGTCTTCAATCCTCAAGAGTTGTCTTCAATCTTCAAACTTCAGATTGTAGCTCTTTAAGTCTTCAAAGGAAGGTTGGAGGCTAGTGCATAAGTGTATGGGGGTGTGTATGAGTGTATAGGAGGTTAGGGTTTGTGTATGGCTGCTAGGGCTTGGAGAACCTAAAGAAGGCTAGGGTTTAGGGAGTGTTCGAGCTCTACATATCGAATATTGGTATTTTTGGACTGAGTTTGCGGACCCCTTTCACGCTAGAAGAGGCTTTGTATTTATAAAGGTTGGACAAACTTGGCGCCTATTGCAGTGGCGCCAGCCAATTAGGAAAGTTTGGAAGTCTGCAAACAACGTATCTTTGACTATATTTGGGCGCCTGTACTAGTAACTACCATGCAATTTTTAGCCTAGCTTCACTAGAAGTGACTCCGAAAAGTTTGGGAATGATTTTAAGGGACCGGGATCGACCCGGATGGCCGGAAAAGAGAAGGAACACTTAGAATAGTGTCCCAGAGGTATTTGACTTGAAAAAATAAGGATAGGATGTGTCGGAAGGGTTGACCGGGCCTTTAGGAGCAAAACGATCAATTGGTTCGGGAAGCTGCCGGGACGGACTCGGACTGTCCCGGAAGAAGACTTAAGATTTGGAAACATTATTCAGAATGTTCCCAAAGGTTGCCGGTTTGATACCTAGAGCCGGTGTGGTCGGAAAAGGTGATCAGTCTACCAGGGGCAAAATGGTCATTTTGTACCGGATTTACCGGAACTGACTTAGAATGATCCAGAAGGATAGAAAAAGGTTGAGAATACTATAAGAATTATTCTTGGGAGGTTATCGGTTTGATACCCAAAGCCGGTGTGGTTGAAAAAGGTGATCGGCCCTCCAGGGGCAAAACCGTCATTTTGCACCAGGTTTGCCGGAACTGACTCAAAATGATCCGGAAAGGTAAAGGAAGGTTGAGAATAAGCATTCTCAGGAGGTTACCGATTTGATATCCAGAGCCGGTGTGGTTCCCGGGGCGTTCGGATGCCTAGGGGCAGAATGGTCATCTGGACCGAAAAGTCTCAGAAAAGGCTTAAGGGGCAGTTTGGTCATTTTTCACAGAAGTGGGCTAGTAAGCACTGGTGTTGACCTGGCTTTTGAGTGTTTTCGCCGCTTTGACGGTAGTCGCATGATACAGGGGTTTCTTGGCAATTCCCTATATCGACTTGTTTGTGAGTATTTCCGCTACTCTGACGGTTGCGATGGTTGCGAGTATTTCCGCTACTTAGACCGTCTCGAGGAATAAACTGTCTCGAGAGAGGGATTGGAAAGGGGTCTTATTGTCTCCGAAAAGACGTGCCTGATTTAGAACCGTCTCGAGGAATAAACTGTCTTGAGAGAGGGATTGGAAAGGGGTCTTACCATTTTCGAAAAGACGTGCCTGATTTGGAACCGTCTCGAGGAATAAACTGTCTCGAGAGAGGGATTGGAAAGGGGTCTTATCGTCTTCGAAAAGACGTGCTTGATTTGGAACCGTCTCGAGGAATAAACTGTCTCGAGAGAGGGATTGGAAAGGAGACTTACCGTCTTCAGAAAGACGTGCCTGATTTGGAACCGTCTCGAGGAATAAACTGTCTCGAGAGAGGGATTGGAAAGGACAATGCCCCTAAGGGCATTTTGGTCATTTTGCCTCTATTCGGGCCTAGTGGGTCCGCGAAGCGACGGACAGATGGGATTTAGACTTAGAAAGTTGGTTTCGAGTGGAATATGCTCACAATGACTTGAACACAAGTCTGGACAGAGTGTAGACTGCCGAGCGGTCAAAAATGAGGTGCTTGCACCTAGGGGTAGTTTGGTCATTTTTCATCGAAGTAGACTAGCAGACACTGATGTTGACCTGGGTTTTGAGTGCTTTCGCCACTTTGACGGCGGTCTCGTGATACAGGGGTTTGTTAGCGATTCCATATATCGACCTGCTTGTGAGTATTTCCGCTACTCTGACGGTTGCGATGTTTATGAGTACTTCCGTTACTCTGACAGTTCGCAATCATTCTTGAGACTGTCTGATCTTGGGAAGCTGCTAAAGGGACTTAGCGCCTGAGAAGTCAACTTTCTCGAAAGGTGTGCCGAAACGGACATTTCTACATTGGCAGGTTAGCAGGAGCTAAAGATGGACCGTTCTACCATCTAGGGGACTTGGGCTCTCGTCCCGGTCGACAGGTTTAAAGGGACTTACCGTTCTGAAAAAACTTTCTTCGAAAAATATGCCGAATTGGATAGACTTACCATCTTGAGGAATCAGCTTTCTTGAGAGAGGGATTGGAATTGGAATTAGAAACGGGACTTATTGTCTTCGAAAAGACGTGCCTATTGGAATTGGAAATGAGACTTACCGTCTTCGGAAAGACGTGCCTGTGAGAATATGGAAAGGGGACTTACTGTCTTTGGAAAGACGTGCCTGTGGGATTGGACCGAACAATGCCCCCAAGGGCATTTTGGTCATTTTAGTTCTATTTGGGCTTGGCGGGCCCGTGAAGCGATGGATAGACGGGATTAGACTTGGAAAGTTGGTTTGACTCAAAATATGTCCGCATTGACCTGAATACAAGTCTGGACGGACTGTAGACCGCCGAGCAGTCAAAAATAGGGTGCTTACAATAGCTTAGTGTATCTTTCCTATACGTAACCAACCTTTGAATCTAGATCATTGTTTTCAAAAATCAAATGGAGTTATTTTAAAAAAAATGGCTTAAATATTTTCAAAGGTTACTAAACAACCTCTTTTCTTAAAAACCATCTATTGGGGAAGTTTTTAAAAAACCCTAAGTATAATTTTCGGATTGTGCTTAGTTTTAGGTGACCTAACTCACATTAATTAAGTTAGGTGGTGACTCTAAACTTTTTTTCAAAAACCCTTATTCAAAATAAAATTTTCAATTCAAACCTAGTCGCACTCGTCCTTGTAAGAGGATGAGTTTTAACGAGAGAGTATTGTGTTTTTCTCACTTGTCTTTTTCGGGTGCAAAAAATTAAGGTGCGACAATGCTGTTGAGACATCTTCTAAAAATTATCCTAAGCTCTATGTCTCTCACGATACTCCTAAGTATTGGACCATTTGGGTTAGGAAGTCTAACTTAGAGAATTTAAGTTTCCCTAAAAAGGTTATGTGAGCAGACCTTCTTAGGTAAGGTCCATGTTCGTCATAGCGTAGGATGACCATCATGACTATTTTAATTTCTTAGTGCTATAATATTTTAGTATTTGTATTTCTTTTGCTATTTAAAAGTTTAAATTAAAAAATTACAAAGCGATTTTTTTTGGATTGTGCATTTTTTTTTTTGACTTTATAGCAATTGTGCTAGATTTCATGTGATGATAATAATACTAAAGTATTTTTGTAAGAAGAACTAGTGTGCATACCTTGGTTTAATTCTCCACACTTTGTCTGAGTGTTGATTTTCATGATTATGAACCAAAGTGTAACTTGAGCACACTTAATGGTATTAATACTATTTGTCCGCATATGTGATTACATATTTCTATGTGCATTTCTTGATTCTATTGATTGTCATATGCTGAATTGACCTATGATTAGCTTCCCATAATCAATGTTGGTGGTGCTTTATACATCTTCCGTTATCATTGTTTCTACCAACATTGAGACTCCCTCTTAAATAAAAAAGTATTATAGATACACTTAAACTTTGGAAAGGGCTACCTATAAGTTTGTGCGAAGCTACTATTGATTGCAATCAAGGCAAAAATATTATGAATCAATAGAGAGGGCTGCCTACTCATTAGTATGAAAGCCATCATTGTTGTCTTCTAAAGTGTTATTTGGAGAGGTAGTATGAAAAAAAATATGATATTGAGGGGGAGTTTTCATTATTTTCCATTGCCATATCCATTAAACTTGTATGAAAGCTAATTTGGTTTGACTTCTAGTTATATGATCATCTTTAGAAATTAAATGTGGTGCAACTATTTAGATCATAACTAGTGCACTTTATAAACACTTGAAAATTTTCATGAACTCTATCATCTTCGAACAAATTATTTTGAATTTTTCATTAGTTCGTACATTTGGTTCTTGTTTACAATGTATAAGCATTATTCGATTCATATGACTTTTTGCATGGATATCATTGAAGTTATGACAATGTGCATGGTCAATATTTTAGCATTTTAGTTGGCTTGATCAGTTAGGGGAGCATTGTTTAAGCTTCTTATTTATTTATTTTTATTCTCTTCATAAGTTCATTACCTCCCACTACCCTATTGATCTTTTTGTTTCATATTTGCATTCTTATCTCTTATGATTATTTTGTGTCTGTTTATGGCTTGTCAATTTGTGATGAAAGGGGGAGATGAAATTAGATATGTAAATGGGGAGACTTGTTGACATGAGGAGGAGAAGAATGATGTCCAGAGCTTGACTTGTGATACAACTTGTGGTTATGATTACTGTTTTATACATATGTTTTTCACACATGCATTTCACATTGTTGTACTATTTTTGGATGTGCAGTTACAAGATCATTGATATTGATTTTGATATTTTGATAAACTTCTGAGGACATTGCCTGAGTTCATTGTATTCTATAACCATTTGTTTTACTTGTTTAAGATACTTGGGTTGGGGTTCTAATGAATATGTTTAGTTAAATAAGCTTTGTCACGGAATTGCTAAATGGGGAGATTGTTAGTATTTTTAGTATTGGCTAATTCCGTGAACAAAACATTTGGCTTATAATATTGTTTCAAGTAGTATTTGAGTCAAATAGGTTTAAGATTCAAGTTCAAGTTCAAGCTGCCATAGTACAATCTGTCTAAGTTACAGTACAAGCCTTTAAAGTCTGCAAAGCCGAAACTTTAGAATGTTATATCTCTATGCTCAGGTGTCCGTTCAAGCTACATAATATGTGAATTCCATGTAACTTTCAAGAGCAATTTGAATATGCAGAGACGATGGCTCGATGGTGGCTCAAGCAATGTTCACTCGAGCCAACCCATGATGACTCGAGCTTCAGTTCGAAAAGAAGTCCAAATTTGATAAACTTATTGCACAACTTAGGATTCTCAAGCCAAACACTATTCAACCAATGAAAAAGTAGCCTTGGCACTGTACGTATTAGAGATCTTGGGGTACTAGATATACAAAGATACAGACCTCTATACAGAGTGATATAGACTGTGAGACATAGAGAGAAATATACAGAGTTACATAGTGAATGGTGAGGAACCAAATTATGAGTCATTGAGCAAATAGATCATCCATGCCATTGTTACTTGATTGAAGAACAAAGCTGAGAGATCGTTGTCTTGGTGGATTTTGAGGATAAAAAAGAGCACTGTGGTGATTCAGTGTTAGAGTCAAGGACTAGGAGATCGAAAAATTGAGGAGTCGAATAAGAAAACTTCAACCATAGTTCGTGGGGATTCGAATGACTTTCGTGGAGTTTTGATTTTTGGTAAGTGTGTATTGGGTAAACTGTTCATATAGTGCTAATTGGCTTGCTAGGCGTGATTTTTTCTCGAGTTGGGTTTTCACGAGAAATTTTGTCTTATTCTTTACTACTTTTATATTTATATGCATGATGATAAATGCTAGAATGAATACATAGTAAATAAGAAGACCTAGGTTTAGATTCAAATAGATCAAAGTACACCCTCAAGTTTAATAATCCTTGAATTAGGAATTTTCATTTTCCCCTCAAACTAATTTTAATAGATGACTGATCACTGCTGTAACATGTCATAAGAAGAGAAGAAAAAGCCAAATTCCAGCAATGATTGTTTACTATATATCACGAATATATCCATTTTACAATTTCTGATCGAATCGTTTGGCTGGACTTTACAAGAAGATCAAACTTTTGATCTGATGGGACCTTTGAAAGAGATCATTGTTATCGTGTGAAAGCTTAGCCGACCCAATCAATTTAATAAAAGTAAAGAGAGAAGTAATCGAACAAGGCATACTAAAAGTTTTTGAGCAATGCTTTCTTCTTTGTTGAAGACTTGAAAATTAAAAACATTACAATAAGAGTCTTTATTTCTGCTTAACAATTTGACATACAAAAAACTAACTTAGCAGGAAAGCAAACAACTCAATGCTCATGCATTGACCTTCATTACCATGAATACTCGAGAGATTTAAGGAGTGTGCAACACTGGAACAAGTTGAAGCGGTATCTTCTTGTGAACAACTATCCCATAAGCCTCACTCATGTCCAAGTCCTCCCCACTAGCACCACCCGGGCACTTCCAGTCGAACCAGTACAAGAGGTTGGCAAGCACATATTCAGCTTCTATGGCTGCAAATGACATTCCAGGACAACCCCTTCTCCCGGCACCAAAGGGGATGAATTGGAAGTCTTGGCCTTTAAAATCAACCGAGTTGTTAACGAATCTCTCTGGAAGGAACTCTTCTGGCCTGTCCCATAATCTAGGATCCCTTTGTATTGCCCATGCATTGATCAACACTCTTGTTTGGGGAGGAATATCATAACCTTCCAATTTAGCGCACTCGGTCAATTCTCGAGGAATTAAGAAAGGGCCAGCGGGATGTAACCTTAGAGTCTCTTTAATAACACATTTGAAGTAGTCCATTTGATGAATATCATCTTCATCTACCTTTGAATTCTTTCCAACCACTCTTCTTACCTCTTCTTGGGCTTTCTTCATCTTCATTGGATTTTTCATCAGCTCTGCCATTGCCCACTCCATGATTATTGAAGTAGTATCAATTCCTCCAATAAACATGTCCTGTAATTAACAAAGAGCACAACATTATGCTTGTGAGAGAGAGAGAGAGAGAGAGAGAGAGAGAGAGTTATATATGAAGATAGAGATGACGGGGTTGGTTATGAGAGAGAGACCAGTAAAATTGCTTTAAAATTGTCTTGAGAAAGATGAATCCCTAGCATGCCTTCCTTTTGAAGATGTAACAAAATTTCAATAAAGCACTTTCTATCAGGTTGATCTTCATTGCCTTTTGAATTCCGGTGTTCTTCAATCACCTCGCTAAGGAAAGCATCTATTCCTTCTGAAGTCTCTTTTAATCTTTTAACAAAACCAGTTAGAACATCCACCCATCCTAAAAATGGGAAGAAATCGCGGAAGCAGAAATCTCCCATGAGCCCCATTGCAGTCTTTGCTAGCTCAACGAATCTCTTCTTCTTATCGTCTCCTTCATACTTTCTGCCAAGAACACATCTGCATACTATGTTACTCGAGATTTGAGCCAACATCGCTCCAAGATTGACAGAAGCTCCATGAAGATTCGCACGTTGTATCTGCTCAATCACCCCTGCAACTTCTTCTTCTCTAACGAATTGAAATGATTTAACTCTTTTGAGGCTCAAAAGCTCTAAAACACAGATCCGCCTCATTTGTCTCCAATACTCACCCTGCGGAGCAAATGCTAGATCAGTGCATCCATACATCAAGGTGTCGGCAGCCCTTGTTTGGAGTTTGTTTGCAAAATCAATGTCATGGGTCTTCATGATTTCCTTGGCTATCTCTGCAGACGTGACCACGAGAGTAGGAGCTTGACCGAGGTATAGCAGCACTATCGGGCCATACTTTTTGGACAGGGCATGGAGAGAACGGTGAGGGAGCGTGCCTAGCAAGTGAAGGTGGCTGATTATTGGCAGCTTTGGTGGTGAAGGAGGTAAGTTGAGTTTGCTGCCGCCTTTGGTGAACTTGAGTAGAATGAGGAGGGAAAAGAGGAGGAGAAGAGAGAAGACAAATGGATTGACCAGTATAGCTCTGTATAGCTCTTGCCACCATTGTTGTAATAGTAGTACCAGAGCCATTCTTACTCTTTGTTCTCTATGAAATCAATAGCCTACCATCTCATCTATTTATGGACTACCATCAGTTCCCTGGATAAATTAAGGAAAATGCTCCTTCTACAAAATATTTATGCATAAACTTTTACCAGAATGATGTGGCAGTAACAGTTTTGTAGTTAAAAGTTATTATGGTGGGTGTTTTGTTATAAAGTGAAAGACTCGATCTCATTTAGACTTCATTCTGTCTAAAAATTCTGTACGAATTTTCTATTTGTATAGTATTAAATAAACAGAGGTCAAGTCTGATTCAGCGAATTAAGTTTGAGTGATGCTATATATACAGTCACATTTATCAATTCCTTTTTTTACTCATAGACAAACTGTTATAGGACGCACATTAGTAAACTCATGTAAAACCCATTCACTTTTGTCTAAGAGTGAGAAATGGGACTGTATATAACATTTTTCATCAAGTTTAGGAACAATTACAAAAACACCTCTAGACTATGACTCAATATCACTAAACAGCCTTAAATTATAAAACGTGATACATTGACCACTGAACTATAAATTTATATCAATAAATATTTCTATTAGCAATCCATTGAGAAAGTGGATGATAAATTGCCATCCAATTGAGAAAGTAGATGAAAAATCACATGTGACTTGAACATGTTCACAAGATGTTGATTGATATAAACTAATAATTTAAGGGATTAATGTATCACCTTTTATAGTTTAAGGGATTTAGTAATACTCAATCTAATTAGTTTAAGAGGTATTGTTATAATTACTCTTAAAATTGAAATAAGAAAAATTGACATCAATGTGTCACTAAGGTGGCCTTATAGTCGTCATACATCGCTTCTGTAATATGTTGTTATAAAAAAAAAATTAATTACAATGTTTTTAATTACAGCGTCCCACGAATCGACAAAGAAAATGATAGAGATCGTTGAAGGACCACGTGAAATGTGGATTCAATCAAATTGGTCGACTTTAGGACGGAATCCAATAAACTTCCATCGGACTAGAATATTTAATTTATGATAGGTACCATATCATTTTCATTCACATTTAAAAATAATGTTTAGTTTTGGTACCTGACTCCATGATGATCAGCAATGCGGTTTGCAATGACAAATGATTGAACGATTTGAAAATTGCAAAATTCAGATGAGAGGGTAAATTTCGGGCCAGAGTTAGGCTCTGTTTGATACTTAAGAAGAGAAGAAAAAAGAAAATAAATATTTCATTCCCTTGTTTGATTTGTAGTGTGAATAATTAGTTTTTCTTCACTTTTCTTTTATTTTTTTTTTGAAAATCAAATAATGAGGAAACCCAATTTTTGCTTGCGTTTTCCTCTCATTTCTCCCTCCCTTCCTTTCCATTTACTTTCCATGAGCATCAAATGTACTCTTCGAATTTTGTAGTTTGGTGAAGTTAGAGGAAGAAGAAGCTCTGATGTCTATCTTTGCAGAGTCCATTCACCGGAAAATTAGTGGAAACTTGACGCCAGCAAAGACAGAGAAAGGCATGAAGGTCTTAAGTTACCGACCTTGGGCAAGAGATAGAAGGAGTTAATGGATACTAGAGGTTGTATGCACACGATGCATGTGCAATACAATTTTTTGAGTATTTTCCTTTTCTTGAATCATTGCCGAAGATACTAGTCATTGTAGTATCCTAAATTCGTGCAGAGATTTTATCGCGCCCCAGTTTTTGGACTCCAAAGCCCATCTTGGCTCGGAAAAAAGTACGGTACTCTTTCATTAGAATTCATCTTCCTAGAAGGGCGAGTACGATGGAGTTTGAACTTGAAAACTTGATTTGATTTAAGGACTTTCTGAAAAAAATGGGAGTCGCCACCTAACATAGTTAAAGATGTGTTAAGTCACCTAAAACTAAGTGTAATCTGAAGACTAAACTTAGGTTTTTTGAAAAGGTTTTGAAAATGTCATTTTTAAAAAGGTTTTTGGAAAAGAGGTCTTCATAACCTTTTGAAAGCTCTTTTGAAAATGTGACTCTAATTTTGGTCTTCGAAATAGAAATCTATGGTCTAGGGGTTGGTTACGTGTAGGAAAGATATCTTAAGATCATCACCCTATCCCGCCCTTTCGGTATTTCCATGTCTAATCACCTTTAGTTCACTCAATTAAATCACCGGTTACTAATATCCACTTGATATCCACTTTAGAGTTTTGAAAACGGGGTTTGATCATCACTTTTTGAATAAATGATGCATATTACATGTTTGAAAAGAGACGTTTGAAAACATGAAAATTTTGAAGGAACCTAAGATAGAAAACTTGAATTGATAGAAACTTTTGAAAAGGGAATTTGAGTTGAAAAATTTTATAACTGTACCATTTTAGGTTGTCTACGTATCTCATTTGGCGAGAATTAAGTCATTCGTAGTTCGAGCGAGAGCCCGATAGAAAAGAGGCATATTGAGGCCATTGGAAAGTTTTGAAGACACTTTGAGGTCTTTGGAAAGATTTGAAGACACTTTGAGGTCTTGAAAAAAGTTTGAAGACACTTTGTGGTCCTTGGAAAAAGAGAACTTAAGAGTTTAGAAAAATGCCTTTGGAATAGGACTTGGGATGCTTGAAATGTTTTTGAAATAACTCAAGGGACTTTTGGAAGTGCTTTGAAACAACTTTAGGGAGTTTTGGAAAGGTTTTGGAATAACTCAAGGGAGTTTTGAAAATGTTTTGAAATCTTGTTTTGAAAACTTTGGAGGTAGAGTTTGGATTAGAAATGCTCTTGAGAATTTGTCTTTGAAAAGCTTTTAAAAGTAGTTTTTGAATATCTTAAGAAAGGTATGTTTAATGTTTCATCACCCTTATGAGGTTAGTCATTAAAGAACTAAACTTCTTTAGAGCTATGAGTTTTGAAAACATGTTTGGAAAAAGGGGCTGGAGACTTCCCTTTGGTTTTTAAAACTTTAGGGTTAATGAGTTTTGAAAACATATTTAGAAAATGGGGTTAGAGACTTCCCTTTGATTTTTTAAACTTTAGGGTTATAGAACCCTTCTTAAATATCTCAATAATACTTGACTAATCTTAACCATGGAAGGATTAGGGTTGCTTAAAAAATGTGACGTTTGAAAATCTTTTTTTTGAAAGGGCTTTTAAAAACACTTAGAGTTTTGAAATCCTAATATAAACAACCTTGAAGGTTGTATTTAATGTGTCACATTTCCTTAGAATCCCTAACCATAAAAGGGTAGGGATACTTTAGGGTTGTGAATTCTTGAAAACATTTTGAAAATAGTTTTTGGAAAGTGTTAAGTGTCTAGCCATTTTAGTTGAGACAAGTTTAAGAGAACTTCTTCAAAGCATTTTTGAAGATAGAGTATAAGAATATTTGAAAAGGTTTTGGAGCTAATTTTTGAAATCTCAAAAGAGTCTGATGTTTTTGAAAATATGTTATGAAAATAGTTTTTGAGTTGAAAGATTATTTAAAAAGGGGTCTTTGAATTGGAACCTTGAAGCTTACTAACCTAGGTTGACCTAGGGTTAACTAACTTGGGTTAGGTTAACCTAGGGTTAAGATGACCTAGGGTTAACTAACTAAGGTTATGTTAACCTAGGGTTAAGGTGACCTAGGGTTGACTAACTAAGGTTAGGTCAACCTAGGGTTTACTAATTTGGGTTAGGTTAACCTAATGTTGGACAACTAGAGTCAAGTTAACCTATGGTTGGAGGGTGATTTTGAATTAGGGTTTGGACCTAGTGGTTTTGGAAATGTTGTTTTATGCATGAAGCTTAAAAGTATATTTTGAAAACCATTTAATGAAAACCACACGAGTGTTGGATTCATATGGTTGGTATTTGGAAACTACTCAAGGGAGGGTTGCCTTAGAACCATTTCAACCACTAACTCAAGAGAGTAAAACTTGTGAAAATCAATATTCAAGTGATGGTTTTGAAGACTTCTTTGATTGAGAAATTAAAGAGAATGAACCTTTGAAAATTATTTTTGAAAAAGAGGTTTTGGAAAAATCCCTTTTAAGATGTTGACAACCACTCTAAAGAGTAAGAGTTCATATAGTTAATTTGAAAAAATACTCCAAAGAGGACTCCATGGGACCATTCCAATCACAATATTCAAGAGAGCAAAACTTCTAAAAATCAAAGTGAAAATGGTAGTTTTGAAAAAATCATTTTTATACAAATTAAAGATAATGAACTTTTGAGACCCCTTCTTAAAATGGGTTGTTTTGAAAACCATTTTGGGATGTAAAAAACCAATTTTAATGAACTAGAGTTCATATGGTCAAGAAGATGGAAAAACCACTCAAAAGAGGGTTCTCAGGGACTATTTCCACCATAAGGTTCAAGAGAGTGGATTCTACAAAATCAATATAGAATAGAAGAGTTTGAAAACCAATTTTATGCCACATGAAATGCGAGAACATACAATGATGCAAAATGAAGTCTAGGGGCTTAAAGAGAGATTTTTTAAGATGTGAAAATTGACCTAGGTTTCAAGGAACTAACTTTTAGAACCGTTTTTTAGGAAAATACTTGGATGTGGGATTTGAAAAGACATAAAAATGAGATAGTGTAAGTTTTTGCAAAATGTTGATGAACATGAAAATGAGGTCAAGTATGCAATACATGAACATGGTAACCATATGCAAAAGAGGGTTATGAAATTCATATAAGACTATAGGCGACACCAAATTGCAAGGTGCTCCAAGGCCATGCCACCTTAAAGTAGGCTAGTGAGAGATCCCTCTACACGGTGACTCTCACAAACTTTCATCTAAGCATGAACTAGGAGCTTACTTGTTTCAAGCATACAAAAAAGGAGGGTAAAAGATGGGGGTTTAAAATAGAGAATAACTTAAGTAGGCTAGAAGGCAGAAGAGAAGAGTGGGAACGACAAAAAAAGTAAAAGAGAATACCACTTTTTGCCTTTAAAACACTTTCAAACGTCCACGGATGCTTTGTCTTGAACTTAAATGGCCTTAGAAAGGCTTGAAGGGGTTGGAGATGGATCTTCTAAGGCATTGGAAGCTTTGTTGGGGGTGTGTATAGGCTAGGGAAAGGTTGAATCTAACTTAGGTACTTGGAGGGTGAGGTGTATATAGAAATTCAAGGTTCAGAGGCTATTTCTGTATAGCTTCACTACTGTTTTCAATTCTAGAATATGAAGAGGGGGAGGCCTGTATTTATGAGTAAATTGGGGAGACCTGGAGCATATAGCACATACGCCTGGGCAATTTTTGCCCTAGAGCATATAGTACATGCACCTTTACTGTTCCACTATTTGAGCGCTACATGGCACACTCTGTACTGACTCAATTTAGGGAGCAAGTAAAGTTTTGATCGATCTAATCAAAATCTGGGCACATGTAGCATACGCTCTGCCACCGGGAATTTTTGTTTAAACTTTGCCTCGATAATTGTGCAATTTGAGAAAGATTAGAGAAAATCAGTTGTGTCCATGATGTTCCCTTACTGTTTCTCAAGAACCTTGAATTTTTGGAGAGCTTGAAAGGTATTCAGAAGAGTGAGATATCATCTCAGGATGTGTACGTGAAAACATACTTTTGCGGAGCGTCTGTGATGCGCTCTGTGGATGTTCAAAAATAGCAGTTTTTAGGCCACGCAATCGAGGCCTTCAAGAAGCGATATTTTCGATCCGACCGTACCGATGGAAAATGCTCTAGAAATACTTTTGAAAATTTCCTAATTTATGCATTTCTCAAGTCATTTTACAGTGCGTTATAATCAAAGAATTGAGGAAAAGACAACCTTGGCGGAGTGTCTATGAGACGCTCCAGGGATTACTGAAAGTGGCGATTTTCGAGTCATGCAATCAAGGGCTTCGTGAAGCAATCTATTCAATCGAGCTGTATCGATGAAAAGTCCTATGGACAGACTTTTGGGAATTCTTTGATTTATGCATTTCTCAAGTCATTTGATGATACGTTATAATCCAAGAATTGGGAGAAAAAAACAAATAGGATCTGCCAGTTTGGTACCCAGTGCAAGTGTGGTTTCGGGAGCACTTAGGGCACCAGGGGTAAAATGGTTATTTTGACTGGAATTGGTCGAATAGGGTCAGGATGGATTGGAGTGTCATATTAAGCACACCGAATTGTTTAGGGATGGTCCTAGAAGATATTTTTACTATTTAGTGAGATTTGTACTGTGCTGGGGTGCTTAGGGACAAAACGGTCACGTTGACTGAAGTTGACCAGAACGAGACTGGAGTTGGTCAAGATGGCATATTGAGTATGCCTAACCATCTAGAAACATTTTGGAAGGGTGGACTTACCGTCTTGATGGAATTTGAACTTTCTTAAAGACGTGCCTGGAGGCCCAAGGAACAAGTTTGGTCATTTTTCACTAAGTTGGGCTAGCAGGCGCTAGTGTTGACCTAGTTGTTGGTTTCTAAGACCGCCTAATCTCGAAAAACTACCTATGCGATGTTGGTCCCTAAGATCGCCATGTCTTAGAGAGCTATTATAGGGTGGTGTTGGTTTCCGAGATCGCTCAATCTTAGAAAGCTACTTGTGGGGTGGTGTTGGTCCCCAAGCCTAGTCTCAAAAAACTACCAAATGAAGGACATTCTACATTAACGGGCTAACAGGCGCTAGAAGTGAACCGTCTAGAATTTGATAAGGTGTTGGTCCACGAGATTGCCCGATCTCGAGAAACTACTTAGATGGCATTAGTTCCCGAGACTGCCTAGTCTCGAAAAGCTGCCTGGAATGTCTAAGGATAATATGTTATTTTCAGCTTTAACTAGGCCTTTTGGGTCTAGGAAGTAACCAGTTGATTGGATTCGAGTTTTGAAAGAGCTAGCTTGGGCTCGTATGTGTTATGGTATTTGAAACTAGATTTAATCGGGCCGGAAATTGCTGAGTCAGCAAAAATGGGGTGCTTACAGATTTCATAGTGAAGAGCATGATACAAAAAGTCCAAAATCTTAAATAACTGAAGCTTTTAGAAATAACTAAGAATAATTAGGTATTTATGGTCTTACTTTTTTGCTCTTTCAATTATTATAAATTAGTTACCTTATGTTACATATGGGCCCAATAAGAGCCAAGCCTAAGACAGAGAGAAGCCAGCCCAATGAGATCGGCCCAAGTTGCCAACCTAATAGGCTAGGCTTGTGCCGATCAGAGGCTAGGACCTGAAGGGGCTAGCCCAAAGAATCTAATCCAAAGGTTATAAGGGTTAATAGGTCTAGAATACAAATCCTATTTCTAAGTGGACTAGGAAAAATAAAGGATAAGCCCAATATATTAAACCGACTAAAAAAGGAAGATTCCTAAGAGGAAAGTGACTCTAATTCTCAAAGGGAACATGACATTCTAAAACTTATAAATACTCCATGCACTAAAAGGGCAATATATGTTCACTTAAGTTCTCACTCTCAATACTTTATTCGATTCATTACGATTAAGTCTGTTAACTTGATCATCAGAGTGCCTTCGGCCCAAAGAGGGTTGATGCATTGTTATTGTCTCTTCTCTTGCAGATAGTTCATGCTTGTCAATTTGGTTTCACATATTGAATCAGACCTTTTAAAAAATTCCACTTACAATTGGCGTCATTTGTAGGAAGGTCTACACACCGATGAGTACCAACTTTCTCAGAGGAGGAATTGAGCCCACCAGCAGGGAGATTGAAGACAGCCATAATGTTCGTAGTCATGACGATACTTACATGTCAAGTCATCACGATGATTCAACACGAACTCCAGGAGGTCGTTTGATTAGATCGGAGATGCAAGTCCTTGGTGGTAATCGTTAGGGAATTTAAGAGGAACTACAGTAGGCTCCCCAATATGTTTGAAATTTGAATAGCCAAAGGAGCTATCGCAGGACCTTGAACACTTTGCCCTCTAGTGGACTTTAGCCTAGTAACTTATCACCCAGAGTAGCCAAGCGGGAACTTCGGCAAAGGGACGAAGAAATTGCCCACCTCAAGTCAATAGTTGAAGTTATGAGGGAGGCGATTGCAAAAAGAGATGGCCGAGACTCTGGCAAATCTCTAGATCAGTATAAAAGAAAGAGGATGAATTCAAGAAGCACGAGCCCCCCTACTGCACCTTCGATTATGAGGCACACCTCAAGTACTGGACATTATAAAGACAGAGAGGAAGATCGGCATCATAGAAGGAACCGAACATCTGTAAGAAATCTAGCAAGAGCCGATCCAAAACAGCAAGATTGGGATCAATAGCTGAACGAAAGGCTAGATAACAGGGACAAGCATCGTAAAGGAAGAATGACCCATGATATAGCCAGAAGAGCACTTGATGAGATCGCGTCCACACATTTTACAGAGGAGATTGAGGCCCGTAGACCTGCAAGAAAGTTTATACCACCAAAGTTCACACCTTATGATGGGAAGTCAGATCCAGTCAGTCATGCCAAGCATTACAAATAGATGATGGCACTATGGAGTAGTGACCAGTCCTTGATGTGCCGAGTTTTTCAGTCAAGCCTTGGTAAAGTAGCTTTATGACATTGTAACAAGTTGCCATCCAGATCAATAATAGGTTAGAGACGACTCGCCAAACTATTCACCACTTATTTCATCACAAATAGCAAGCAGCCTAAGGAGGTAGACTACTTGCTAACCTTACAGAAGAAGGATGAGGAAAGGTTGTAAGCTTATGCAAGGCGCTACTAGGAGGCTTAAAGCAAAATTAAAGAGTGCATCGAGCAGTTAGCTATTGCACAATTCAAGATCGGCCTTCCCAAGGAGCTCTAACTGAGGCAATCCCTAATGAAGAAACTAGCTACTGGGGTACAAGACGTGACATTAAGGAATAAATAGTAAGCCTGAGTAGAAGAAGATGTCTTATAGCTGATCTAGGAGAAGGTCGGTGAGAAGCCAAAGAAGAAGGACGTGAGGGAGAACAAGAAACCACGACGAGAAGAAAACAATAATCAAGGCAAAAAAAAAATTGGAGGAGTTAACACGGTCTTTAAAGACCCAATTTATAAGATTCTACCCCAGATTTGGGACAAGCCCTTTTTCAAGTGGTCACTGAAGTTGGGGGGAGACCCTCCAGCTTAAGACCAAAAAAAGTTTTGCTCCTACTATAGGGAAAGGGGCACTAGACAAAGCATTACAAGTACCTCAAAACTCACATGAAAGAACTAATGAAAGTTGGCCACCTTGACCTGTAAATTGACCAAGATAGTGCCCCACAAAAAAAGCAAGGGCAGAGCCACCCCGAGTAATTGCAGTATTGCATGGATCGGGAGGGTCAACACAAGTAGATCCTCACAAGTATCGTGTAGAGATCCAGAAAGCAACACACTTAAGATAAGAGATGCAAATTGAGCCTTCGGCTAAGAAGGTCAAGGTCGGCAGCGGTACTGAGGCTATAACTTTCACTGATGACAATTTAGTAAGAGTTCAAACGCCTCACAATGATGCACTAATGCTGACATTGCGATTAGGGGATTGTGACGTTAAGAGAATTCTAATCAATCAAGGAAGCTCATTTGAGGTTATATATTACGACCTTTCCAAGAAATTGGAGTTAATAGATTTTGACTTACAGCCATCTCTTAACCCCCTGATCGGATTTAGTTCAAACCCAGTATGACCGCTTGGAAGGGTCACAATACCTGTGGCCACAGGAGGAATTACGCTTTAGACAGAGTTCCTAGTTGTTGACGTGCCTTCCCCCTGCAATGTAATCTTAGGTCGGACGTGGTTGCACCTTATGAAGGCTATACCATCCACCTACCACCAACTAATTCACTTCCCCACCCCTGAAAGAGTTGGGGAGATCAAAGGAGAATAGGTGGTAGTGTAGCAGTGTTTTCTAGCAGCTTGTGCCCTTAGAAAAAAGTGGGCAAGGTCTAGATGATGGAGCTGTATGAGGACACACCCACTATTGACAATGTCAGACAAACACTTGAAAGAAAGTAGTAGAAGACCTAAAGAGGGCAGAGATAGATTGGCGTGACAAGGAGAAGTACTTTGTGATCAGCACATCTTTGTCAAAAAACGAAGAAAAATTATTGATTGAACTACTAAAGCGTTATATTGAAATCTTTGCTTAGACCCCTTATGATATGCCTAGAATTGACCTAATGGTAGCCTACTATGGACTCAACGTTGATCCACAGTGCCGACATGTGGTTTAGAAAGGAAGGAGGGTAGCTACACAGAATGTGGATGCGGTAATTGAGGAGGTTAAAAGGCTCCTTGAAGTAGGGACAATTAGAAAAGTCTTCTACCCATGTTGGCTATCCAACACAATTGTGGTGAAAAAGAAGAATGATAAATTGAGGGTATGTGTGTATTCACGGACCTAAACAAGGCACGCCCAAAGTACCATTTTCCTTTACGAAAGATTGACCAGCTCATTGATGCAACAACTAGATATAAAAGAATGAGCTTCCTCGACGCTTATCGTGGGTATAATCAAATACCACTCCATGACGATGACCAAGATAAGACCGCCTTTATCACCCTAAGGGGTTTTTTTTGCTATAAAGTCATGCCCTTTCGGCTGAAGAACGCCGGTGCTACCTACGAAAGATTGGTCACAAAATTGTTCAAAGAGTACATCGACAGTACAGTTGAAGTATACATTGATGATATGGTGGTTAAAAGCAAAGTTGGCAAGCTCCACCTTGGCAATTTAAAAAGAGTGTTCGACATTTTGAAGAAGTACAAGATGAGGCTTAATGCCTCTAAATGCGTGTTCGGGGTAAGTTTGGGAAAATTCTTGGAATTCTTGGTTATGCACCAAGGAATTGAAGTAGACCCAAAGCAAATCAGTGCAATCAAGAACATCTAGGCCCCAAAAAAACTTCAAAGAAGTTCAGAAGTTAACTAGGATGGCAGTGGCTCTTAACAGGTTCATCAGTCGATCTTCGGATAAATGTTGACCATTCGTCTAACTCTTGAAGAAACAAGAACAGTTTAACTAGGGTTCAGAGTGTGATCAAGCCCTTGCTGATCTAAAGAATAATTTGGCCCAACCTTCAGTAATTTCCACTCCATCCAAGTATGAAGAGCTTTATCTATACCTAACTGTTTCAGAGCATGCTATTAGCACTATTTATTATGTTAGCAATAGAAGCCAGTTTATCATGTCAGCAAGACTCTCCTGGGGGAAGAAACCATATATCTACCACTGGAAAAATTAGCTTTCGCGTCAGTGATGGCCTCACGGAAGCTGGTGAATTATTTCAAAGCCCATATTATCATCGTCCTCATGGATCACCAGTTGAAACCACCCATTCGAAGGGTCGATTTCTCTAGCAGAATAGCAAAATGGGCGATGGAGTCGGGCGAGTTCAACATCAAGTATCAACCTAGATCGACGATAAAAGATCAGGCACTTGCTAATTTTATTGCTGAATTTTCTGTTGAACCGTCACAGGAACCCAATCTAACGCTTACTGCCAAGCTACTGGAGAACGATCCCACCTTAGAGCTATGGGAGACCACCGATCATTGGAAGCTTTTCATAGACGGAGCATCCAATGACAGGGGGCAGGGTCAGGCATAGTCCTAATCATACCAGATGGCATGATAATTGAACAAGCTATTAAATTGGAGTTCACTGCCTCAAACAACAAGTCAAAATATGAGGCTCTGCTTACAGGACTGCGTCGAGCTATAGAGCTAAATATCATTGAGATAAGCATCTACTCAGATTCACAACTAGTAATGAACCAAATCAGGGAAGAATATGCTGCAAAGAATGATAGGATAACATAAGACCTGGCCAAGGCACAGGAATTACTGAAGAAGTTCAGTAAATATAAGTTAAATCAGATCGACCGTGATAACAACGCACACGCTGATGCCTTGGCAACACTCGCAGCAATATTGAAGTCAGGCTTAAAGAGAACAATCCATATTGAGACCTTGGCTAGCCCCAACATCTTTCAAGAAGAGGAGCAGGTACTGGCCATAGAAGAGTAAGCGTTGTCTTAGATGGAATCAATCATTGCATACCTCGATAGAGATGAACTACCCAAGGATAAGAACGAAGCCAGGAGAATAAAACATAAATTCTTAAAGTACTGGCTGTCACCCAACAAGGAGCTATACAGAAGATCTTTCACAGGACCCTATTTAAATTGCATTCATCTAGACAAAGTGTAGGGCATTTTGTTTAAAATCCATGAAGGGATCTATGGAAGTCATGTTCGCAGAAGGACGCTTGCCCACCGAGCAATCTCATAGGGTCATTGGTGGCCCTATATGTAAAGGAATGCAACTCAGTATGTATTGAAGTGCCAAAAGTTCTCATCATTAATCCACTAACCAACTGAGGACCTCACAATTATCACCAGCCCCTGGCCTTTTGCCCAATGGGTATTGGACATAGTCGACCCTTCACCCTAAGCTCTAGGAAACAAACGGTTCCTCGTTGTCGCAATAGACTACTTCACCAAGTGGGTGGGAGCAAAGCCCTTATCAACAATTAGGGAGATCGATATGAAAAGATTTACTTGGAGGAACATAGTCACAAGGTTCTGTATAACACGTGCACTAATCTCAGATAACGGTATCCAATTTGACAAAAATATCTTCAGAGAATTTTGCAACGAACTAGTATTGGGACGACTAGTTTAACAACTCGAGTCTCCGCACCCTTAACTAATATTAGTGCATCGGCAATCAGATCAGCAATAATCACCTAATCATTAAAAAGTATTCATTCAATCGTGATCTCAACGGGAATTTTTGCAAAGTCACCAGTTGTACCCTTCTATGCTAGTTGGGCAAGTATGCCTAGAGGAATCCTTGAGGCGGCTATAAAGGACAAAACCCGAAGTGGGTAATTGAGCAAAATATGGGGGGTCCTTGCAATATCGCAAAGTTGACCTTGGCCTCGGTAGTTTAGAACCTTATGCAAGTTGCTCAAGTTGACTCCCTATGTTGCATTCTTTGTGCTCTTCTTATCAAATTCTGAAAAAGCCATTAGAGGTGTACAAATCAATATGCACAAAAAGTGAGAGGTCAGCACAAACCTAATTCTTTAAGGGTTCTATGGCATCATACCGACAACATTTGGTCAGTGGGAACATTGCCAAATTCTCAAGGGCTAGAAACCCAGACTCTAACAACATCTATGCCCTTACCCAAAGACGGGAGGCATTTCACTATTTCTCTACTCTTATCGATTGCCCTAAGGTAAACCTTTCAGCTATCACCCGGCCTTACCCATAGTATATCAAAAGTCAAGTTCCACAAGGCCTAGGTTAACACCCAGGATTCAGTTCAGCTCTAGCATTCCCATGACAATCTTATAAACATTTGGGTGTACTTGGGATGAAGACACATTGTGGTGATGGAGGAAATTTGCCAAAAAAGGGTGTAAAGGAAACCTAACGCCGCCATCTATGATGGCAATCACAATGAAGGGCATCCCTTTCTCGGTCTCTTCCATCTGATAGTTGTCGTGGTGATGCGGATCGCATAGCCGAAGATTACTTGGAGACACGGCGGCGGCGATATACACGCGCCGGAGGTTGGTAAACTTCAACTGGGCATAACTTTTAATCCGTAGCTCCGTTTTTCTATTATAATATATTTTCGAGGAGCTAGTGATGAGCCAGAGAAAAGTGAAAATAATAAAACGATTTTCCAGCTTACGAAAATCCGAAAAAACGCTTCTAAGTGTGGTTTTTGGCCTATTTTGTGTTTTGGGCTTACTTTGTTTTGGGCTTTTGTCTTTTTTTTTAGTTAACCCGGTTTGTCCCGGGTCCTAGGGTTTTGTGTCGCATATTTATATTTGTGTTAAGACTCTTTTCAGCAGTTTTTTGAAGTTTAATAAAAGTTGTGCTTGAACTTGCACTTTTCCCAATTGTTTGGTATTCCTGCGAATCAACGAACGCTTGACGTTTTTGAACCTGTGTTTCGTGGTGATTCTATAAGTTGAAAGAAGAGTTTTAATCCGGTATTCATGGTGAATCAACGGATTGGAGCTGAGTTTCTTGTTCCCTAAAGGTCCGCTACATCAGTGGGCAACTGACTTAAGGCTGACTTGGTCAGCGATCCCATACCTAGTCTTAAAGGAAGCGATGGTTGTTGGGCTCAAGCCACCATCAAGGGACGACCATGAAAGAAGAGGGTAGCAAGAAGAGATAGCAAGGTTAGAGGAACTTACATTGTTAGGGGAAGACCGCTTTCTCTTTATCACCCGAAATCTTAAGCCAAACAAGAATAGTGGGGATGGTCAAGGAGTCACCCATTTTATAGTAGACCCTACCACTGCTCCGGAAGTCGAGAAATGGCAGTAATCACATCACACAGTCCAATGGTCACCTCGAAAGTTGATTCAACGCAATTGTTCAGTCATAAGGCCAATACGAAGCTGCCACATGGTGTATGAACTCTTGAAGCGATGGGAGATAAAGGGGCAGGTCATAAATACAAATCTCAGCCCTTGCTCCCCTTATCAATTCAAACAGGGCGCAAGGGCTAGGGGCAATTGTGGGCCTAATAAGAGCTAAGCCCAAGACGGAGAGAAGACCAGCCCAAGGAGATCAGCCCAAGTTTGCCAACCTAGCAGGCCAGGCCCATGCTAATTAGAGGCTAAAACCCGAAAGGGCTGGCCCAAGGAATCTAATCTAAAGTTTATAAGGACTAATAAGTCTAGAATACAAATCCTATAAGGACTAATAAGTCCACAAAAGGGTAATGTACGTTCACTTGAGTTCTAACTCTCAATACTTTATTCAATTCACTGTGAACAAGCTTGCTAACTTAATCATCGGAGTGCCTTTGGCTCAAAGAGGGTCGACGCATTCTTGTTATTTTCTTCTCTTGTAGATAGTTCATGCTCGTCAATTTGGTTCGCATATTGAATTAGGCATTCCTAAAAATCCCATTACATTACATAACTTCAAAAAAAAAAAAAAAAAAAAAAGAGACACCCAACCGTTATTCTTACTTATAGATGCAGAGCATAGTAAGCAGATTTAAAGGTTGAAAGCCATGTCACAGCACCTAAAAAAGAGCAACTGAGTAGGGGCTACTTACTTGAAATTTACTTTTTTTCCCAATTCTTGCGAACCTTTTTATTTTTTTTGTTTTTTGGGAAAAGAGACACAACAATCTTTAGTGGACCCTTGCATAAATGTTGATTCTTGGGCAGTGGGCCTTATTGTTATTTGACCAATGATGGTCTCAACAACAAACACATCCAATATCATGCATTTAATCTTTCAATGGTTCAAGAAACACCATTTATTCATTCACTTTATTGGAGAAATGTTTCTTAATTTATCCCAAGAAATTTATAGATACAACTCTTAAAATAGCTATATTTTTTTGTAAATAATAAATCATGTATAGACTTATATATATATATATATATGATGGGTAAGGATCTGGATTTGTTTGTGAAAATTTTCAATTACTTGGATTTACAATCGCTTGGAGGAGTACTTGATTAATATCGATTATGCAATCCAATTAATCACACACTAATTTAGATCACCGGCAAGAGTAATAGAGCAATCACACAATAGACCTTATAATGTTATCAAAGGTTGTCCCTCTTTCAATACCCTTTATGTTAGCCCCACATCGGCTAAACTTTAGGTTAGCCACCACTCGGCTAAACCTCTTTTATGCAATGTAGTTGTAGACACAATGTATGAATTGTATGCAAATATCACCTTTTAATCTAGTAATCACCTCCAATATATATAATAAAACATTCAACTCAATATGAATATGAATATCTTATACCCCACCTGCTACTGCTTCATAATAACACTCGAGTCACCTCTTTCATTGTGCCAAAGTGATTTGCTTTGCTTTCGAACCTATCACACACCACCACATCAAACTTGATGAAATACTTGTTATAATGCATAACCAATACATGAAATGTGACATGTTAAACCCTTTATGTTATAATGCAAAGTACAAATGTACACTAATGCAAATATTCTGACCGTTAGGACAGTCAAGAGGAAGTTGTCGACCTTTATGATACATGCCGACTATGATGGAAAGTGCCTACCAGAGAAGGCAAATTATCAGCCCTAGTCTAGTAGCTAGTCGTCAAGACAACACCAAAGGCTGTCCTGCCGACCAGAGCCCTCTTGTGGCTCAAAAATATAATATGCAGATTTGACTCCAAAGCTTACCATGCCACCCCAACACAACCACAAATTTTTCAAAAACCTAAAATGACATTTTAAGGCCATAAAAAGACTCCACACATCAAAACCATGAGCAACATCAAAGATTCAAGGCTTCCACTTGGAAACTTGAAATTCTTCTCCACATTTCACCTCTAATTCACCACCATGGCATGAAATGACATACACACATACGAAAATTACAAAATACAATAAAATAAGCATGCATATGGGATTCTCACCTCAAGAAATGATCACACAAGTTTTCCCTTACAGTTCCTTCTTCTTTTCCTTCATTTCTCTATTTCTTTTTTCTTTTTTCTTTTTTCTCACTATCGTTCTCACTAAACACTTTTCCTCTACACCAGCTCCTCTTTTATTCTCCCCCCCTTGACTTGAAAGCCAATTTAGATACATGTCACATATGCACATTTGCTAGCAACAAAGACACACCTTATACACACATATCACAAATGTGAGTCACACACCTAGGTGTCAAACATACACAGGCACACATGGCACTTCACAAATACACATGATTACATAATTAATCATGATAATTAATCCAGATCAATATCAGCCCACTACGGATGGTAAGCTACCGATCTCCTAAAGAAGAGACTTCAAGTGCCGACCTAAGATCAACAAAACCCAGTATCTACTAAGGCATAGCCGACCTACATGAAATGCTCATAGAAATGATAATTTCCCCCCATGGTGTATTCTCAGTCTATCATGCTAATCAAATGCCTCAATTAGTATAATCATGCACTAGAATGTATGCAATTAAACTAAATATGATGCTAAACAATGTCGGGTCTTACAAGTCTTCCTTCCTTTAAGAATTTTATCCGAAATTCACTTGGCTGAAGTAGATATGCATATTGTTTCCTTATTGTGTCCTCACTTTCCCATGTTGCTTCCTCCATTGTATGACTCCTCCATAACACTTTCACTAGTGACATTACCTTGTTACGTGGAACTTGTTTTCTGTGATCTAGAATCTCAACAGGTTTTTCTATATAACTTAAGTCATCTTTCAACTCTATAAGTTGTCGAGTTAACACATGAGAAAGATCCAGCATATACTTTCTTAACATAAAAACATGGAAGACATCATGCAATCTCGACATCTCCGAAGGCAAATCTAATATGTAAGTAATTGTACTAACTCTCTTAATAATCGTATAAGGTCCACTGTATCTTGGACTCAATTTGCACTCAATTTGCCTTTCTTTTCAAATCTCAAGATACCTTTCTATGGAGATACTTTCAAAAATACTTGATCACCAACTTCAAACTCCACGTCTCTTCTTCTATTGTCGGCATAGCTTTTTTGCCTGCTGTGTGCTACTTTCAAGTGCTCTTGATGAATTTTAATCTTCCTAGTCATATCTTGAACCATCTTGGGACCCAATAACTATCTCTCTCCCACCTCACTCCAACACATTGGAGTTCAGCACTGACGTCTGTACAAAGCTTTAAATGAAACTATCCCAATACTAGATTGATAACTGTTGTTATAAGCAAACTCCATCTTATCTAGATGACTCTCCCAACTACCATTAAAATGAAGTACACAAGCCTTCAACATATCCTCTCTGAATAATCCTCTTTGATTGCCCATCCATTTGAGAATGAAGGTTGTACTGAACTTTAAGGTAGTACCCAAAGCTTGTTTCAAACTATGTCAAAATCTAAAAGTAAATCTTTGATCCCTGCCTGTAACTATAGACACTGGAGCACCATGTAACCTTACAATCTCATTAATATACACCTTTGCATATTTTTCAAGAGTATAAGTAATCTTGACTGGTAAGAAATGTGCCGATATGGTCAACCTGTCAATAATCACCCACATCAAATCACATCCACTTTGGGTTCTTAGTAATCCCACCATAAAGTCCATAGTAATATGCTCCTACTTTCATTGTGGAATCGAAAGAGGTTGCAATAATCCCGTTGATTTCTGATGTTCTGCCTTTACCTATTGACAAGTTAAACACTTAGCCAAAACTCTACAATTTCTCTTTTCATACTAGGCAACCAATACACTTTCCGGATATCTCAATACATCTTTGTACTCCCTAGACATATAGCATATAAAGATTGGTGTGCCTCTTCTAAAATCTATTTATTCAAAGCTAGTTGTTTGGTACACAAAAACGAGTCCTAAACATCAACGTATCGTCTTCATGTATGGAGAAGTCAGCTCTCATTTCATCTTTTACATGCCTTCTGATTTTCTCCAAATGTGCATCTTCAGTTTGCAATTCCCGAATTTGTTCAAGCAATATAGGTCTCACCCGAAACTGTGCAAACACTGCATTAATTTCCATTCTTTCAAACTCTACCCCTAACGAACTTAGTTCGGCAAATAATTTTGTTTGATGACATTGAATACGTGCCAATCTCCCTACTAATTTCTGACTCCAAGCATCTGCTACCACATTAGCTCTTCCTAGGTGATAATGAATAATACACTCATAATCTTTAATTAGTTTCATCCATCGGTCTTGCATTCAAATATCTTTGAGTAAACAGATATTTCAAACTTTGGTGATCAGTATATATCTCACACGGCTCACCATATAGATAATGTCTCCATAATTTCAAACCAAGCACAACTACTGCCAGCTCTAAATCATGAATAGGATAGTTCCGCTCGTGAGTCTTGATGCAGATCACATAGTAGAAGATTACTTGGAGACCCGGAGGCGTCGTTATGCGCGGGCTGGTGGTCGATAAACTTCATTCGGCTATAATTTTTGATCCCTAACTCTGTTTTTCTATTATAATATGTTTTCGAGGAGCTAGCGAAGGCCGGAGGAAGAGAAAAAAAAATTATGATTAGTGATGAGCCGAGCCTAGGAAAATGTAAAAAAACACCTCTAAGTATGATTTTTGGCCCGTTTTGTGTTTTGGGCTTTCGTCAACTTTTTAATTAACCCAGTTTGTCTTGGGTCCTAGGGTTTCGTGCCGCTTATTTATACTCATGTTAAGACATTTTTTAGTAGCTTTAGAAGATTAATAAAATTGGTGTGCGATTTTGCACTTTTCCAATGATTCGGTATTTTCTACGAAAATCAACGAGTGTTCGATGCCCTAAAAACCTAGCATTCGTGGTGAATCAACAGGTTGCAAGACGACTTTTAATCTAGTATTTGTGGTGAATCAACGGATTAGGGTTGGTTACCTTGTTCTTGCGATCCCGCTGCATTAGGTCTTCGACTGGCTAGAAGCATAGGAACAACTCTACCTCTTTGCATTAGCATACAACCAAGGACCCTAATGAGAAGTATCACTATAAATTATGAAGTCTCTCTTCCCTGAAGAAATGGTCAACACTGGAGTTGTAGTCAACTTTGTCTTTAATTCTTGAAAACTACGTTTACACTCATCCAACCATTCAAATTTCACATCCTTACAAGTCAACTTAGGTAACGGTATAACAATAGTTGAAAATCCTTGAATAAATCTCACGTAGTAACCAACCAATCCTAAGAAACTTCTAATTTCTGAGACATTCTTCAGTTGTTTCCAATTTATTATTGCTTCGATCTTCTTTGGATCAACACAAATTCTCTCATCAAAAATTACGTGTCCCAAAAATACCACTCTATCAAGCCAAAATTCACATATGCCGAATTTGGCATATAACTGTCTATCTCTCAAGGTTTGTAGTACAAGTCTCAAATGCTCCTCATGTTCTTCTTTACTGTGTGAATATACTAATATGTCATCAATGAATACATTAACAAATGAATCAAGAAAAGGCTGAAATACCTAGTTCATTAAATTCATGAAGATAGCTGAAGCATTAGTCATTTCAAATGGCATTACCAAAAACTCATAGTGCCCATATCGAGTACGGAAAGCCGTTTTCGATACATCACTATCCTTCACCTTTAATTGATGATAATCAGATCTCAAATCAATCTTGGAGAATACCTTGGCTCCTTGCAGTTGATCAAACAAGTCATCAATATGGGGCAAAGGATATTTGTTATTCACTGTCACTTGGTTTAACTGCCGATAATCGATGTAAAGCCTCATAGTTTCATCCTTCTTCTTAACAAACAACATAGGAGCTCCCCAAGGTGACACACTTGGATGAATGAACCCCCGATCTAGCAAATCTTGTAATTGAATTTTTAATTCTTTCAACTCTGATGGCACCATTCTGTAAGGTGTAATGGAGATCGAAGTAGTTCTTGGTAACAATTCAATAGAAAACTCCACCTCTCGATCAAGCACAATCCCTGGTAACTCATTTGGAAACACATCTACATCAATAGAAAACTCTACCTCCCGATCAAGCATAACCCTTAGTAACTCATCTGCAAACACATCTACAATATCTTGTACCACTGGGATATTTGATAACTTCAAGTCGGCTTTAGTAGTATCAATCACATGAGCTAGATATCCCTTACACCCCTTTTGTAATAGTTTTCAAGCTACTACAGCTGATCTTAGACACATTAGAACCATTTCTCGTTCACCTTGAAATCTAAACTCTGATTCATTCGGGATTCAAAAAATAACTTTCTTCTTAAAGTAGTTAATGGAAGCATGATAAGATGATAGCCAGTCCATATCCAATATCACATCAAAATCATGAATTGCCAAAAGAATCAAATCTACATTCAACTCTTTCTCTTCAATTTTTAACACACAATCTTTATATACCACTTCCACTAACACCACATCCCCCACAGGTGTAAAACAAGTATATATTGTACCATATATGTATATGGTTTATGTAGATGCTCACTAAATGCAATAGATATAAAAGAATGTGTAGATCCAGGATCTAACAATATGTAAGCATCCTTATCAACCACCGATATCATACATGTCGCTACTGTAAGTGTAGCCTGAGCATCTCGCTAGGTCATTGCTTATACCCAAGCTTGAGTTTATGATTCAAAAGCAGTCCCACGTTCACTCTGTGAACTTCCTGTCGTCCCTCTTCCACCACGAGCTACACTACCCACAAAAGAAGTCGGTATAGAGCCTTGCGTACAATGCCTCACTATATGACCCGTTTGTTCACACTGGTAACATTTATCACTCTAAGGCACTGGACAATCCCTAATCATATGTCCTTCTACCCCATACCTATAACAAGTAACTCCTCCAGTTCTACCTTCAGAAATCCTCGAGGTTGCCGATCTCCCCGAAGGTTTGAAGGGTCCCTGACCTTTAAGACTTCCAAATCTAGGACTCCCCGCTTTACTTGGCTGTGATCTTTCCTGTCCACCAAATCTTACAAATTCTAATGATTTCTGACTCGACGTTCTAGCCCCTGTATCAAACTTTTCCTTTTTGTACTGTTCTCTTCTACCCGATAATTCCCTGACCTTTATTCTACTAATTTTTCTTTATTCACTAAGTTGGCATACATCACCATTTCAAGAACTAAAATTCGTGATCGTATGCTCAAGTCTAACCCCTGTTAAAACCTCCTGCATTTAGCATCTTCTATACATACTAAGTCAGGTGCAAATCATGACAAAGCTGTAAACTGTTCTTCATATTCTGACATTATCATCTTTCCTTATTTTAGGGATATAAATTCTTGCTCTATTTTATATCTATAAATGAGTGGAAAGTACTGCTCATTGAATACCTCTACAAATTACTGCCATGTAATTGACACGTCACCACCTTGAGAACTCATCATACGTCTCATTGCCTCCCATTAATTCCGAGCTTCACCTTTCAGCATAAACGTAGCCAATATTAGTTTTTGTTCATCTGCCATTGCCATTACCTCAAAGATCGCCTCTAATTTCTTCAACCACTCATCTGCCACCAATAAATTAGTTGCCCCAGTGAATTTCGTAGGATTCGATTTCATGAATTGTTCGTTTAATGCATTAGTCCTCTGTGCTGGCCTAGTGGATTGATACTTAATGTACTGAGCTAGAAGATTTGCCACTCTATTGGCTACATCTGGCGAATGCCGATCTCCCCTTTTCTAGCGTCCCTGCGCTTGTACTGGAGTTGACGATGCCTCCTCCTCAACTCCCCTTGGTAGTTCTCTTTGGACCATTCTCACTGCATCAATTTAGAATTAACATAGAAAATATATGACCCACATAAGCCTACCAACTTAAACTAACACAACACCACCCTACAGTCCACTGCAACCCTAGACACCAACCCCACAATATAGCCTCGTTTGTAAACCATGGCTTAAGATCAACTCAACAACATGATTTTGATCTTAAACCTCAGCTCTAATACTAATTTGTCACACTGACTCCTAATCAAGTGTCATTAAAACCATCTTAGGCAAACGTGATCGTACAAGTCACCAACTTATAAGTAAAAACCTTAACATTAATCTCAAAGATAGAGATCATATAGGAATTAGTAATATCATCACATAGAAGTATATAACCTCATCAATCAGTAAACTCCACTATATAATCCTCTGAAATATAATTTATACTAATACAAGAGTAAAGTTAAACAAGATTTCAAGAGTTATTAATTCATAACAACCAAGATACAAATTGTTGATATCAACATAGAGATAGATTGCCAATATCACAACAAGAGCTTCTCGAGGCTCTCCAACTTAACCTCGACCTCTATAATGGACTGCACATCTCTCAACATCCTGCAAAATAGCATGTGTGGGTGTGAGCTATATATCCATGTACTCACAGAGATAATCAAACTCATACTGATTGAATGATAGATAAACAATGAATAATCCGTTAATTAATAAATAAATTACCACCAACAATAAGAAATACCTCTTGTGTTGTAATGCATGATACATCACGAATGAGCGCGCTATTTATGATAACATTGACCCAATATATTAATGGATTGTTATCAAAGGATGTCCCTCTTTCAACACCCTTTAGGTTAGCCCCACATCGGCTAAACCTTAGGTTAGCCCCTACTCAGCTAAACCTCCTCTATGCAATGTAGTTGTGCACACAATGTCTAAATTGTATGCAAATATCACCTTTTAATCTAGTAATCACCTCCAATATAGATAATAAAACATTTAACTCAATATGAATATGAATATCTTATACCCCACCTACTATCGCTTTATAATGACACTCAAGTCACCTATTTGGTTATATCGAAGTGATTTGCTCCACTTCCGAGCCTATCACACACCACCACATTAAACTTGATGAAATACATGTTATAATGCATAACTAATGCATGAAATGTGACATTTTAAATCCTTCCTACTGTTATACAAAGTACAAATATACACAAATGCAAACATTCTGTCCGTCAGGACAGGCAGAAGGAAGTTGCCAACCTTTATGATACATGCCGACTATGACGGAAAGTGCCTACCAGAGAAGGCAAATTGTCGACTTTAGTCTAGTTGCTAGTCATTAAGACAACATCAAAGGTCGTCCTGCTGATGAGAGCCCTTCTGTGGCTCGAAAATATAATATGCTGATCTGACTCCAAAGCTTACCATGCCACCCCAACATAAGCACAAATTTTTCGAAGACCCAAAATGACATTCTAAGGCCACAACAAGATTCCACACATCAAAACCATGAACAACCTGTAATATTCAAGGCTTCCACTTGAAAACTTAAAATACTTCTCCACATCTCACCTCCAATTTACCGTCATAGCATGAAATGACATATACACATGCAAAAATTACAAAATACAATAAAACAAGCATGCACATAGGATTCTCACCTCAAGAAATGATCACATAAGCTTTCCCTTACACTTCCTTATTCTTTTCCTTCCTTTCTCTCTTTCTCTTTTCTTCTCTCTCACTTTCATTCTCACTAAACACTTTTCCTCTACACTAGCTCCTCTTTTTATTCTCCCCCCTTGACTTGAAAGCCAAAATAGATACAACTTGTATCTAATGTGCCGCATGTCACACATGCATCTTTGCTAGCAACAAGCACACACCTTATGCACACACATCATAGACGCGAGTCACACACCTAGGTGTCAAGCATACACATGCACACCTAGCACTTCACTAATCCACATGATTACATAATTAATTATGCTTACAATAATTAATCATGATAATTAATTCAGATCAAGATCAGCCCACTACGAATGGTAAGCTGCCGATCTCTTAAAAAAGAGACTTTGAGTGCCATCCTAAGATCAATAAAGCCCAGCATCTGCTAAGGCATAGCCGACCTACATGAAATGCTCACAAAAATGATAATTTCCCCCCCCCCCCCATGGTGTGTTCTCACTCTATCATGCTAATCAAACTCCTCAATTAGTGTAATCACACACTAGAATGTATGCAATTAAACTAAACAAAATGCTGAACATTGTCGGATCTTACACACATCGTGATTCACCGTTCTCCAATACTTGAATCACACCGAACACCACGCCATGAAAATCCATCTTGATGCACCACCAAGTCTTGATGCTCAGCATCTCAATGTTAGGTGACCCTGGAAGATCAAGCATTTTAGTATTTATAGGAATTGAAATCCAATCGGCTTAATAGGAAGGTTTCCTATTCACAATTACCGATTGTCGCTGGGGCGAAAGCTTGGTGAAGTCACAGCTACAGAATCTTGCTAGGGCGAGAGTTCAATGAGAGCTTGGCGAAATAGTCTAGTTGCACTTCTAGATTTTCATTGAGGTCTAGTTGGGCAGAAAGCTCAGCGAACCTCTCTGGCAACTCTTTACCCTGATTTCTTTAATCTGGCTGGAACGGGAGCTTGGCGAAATCTACAAATATTTTATTTTAACCTCCAAAGCATCCAAGATGTTGTTCAATCCCTACTTAGTATTAGATTGACCAACAAACCCAACTCAAAAATTTCTCTATAATCTCGACCATCTATCTATCTATCTATCTAATCATTACATAAAGAATAAGAAGACCATACAAATAAAGTGTTTTAGTCTACGTTATTTGTCAACTAACAAAAGTCCTAACAGTTTGCATATGATGATGTTCACTATATATACATATATAAAATTTGTACAAAATTCCTTTGCAGAGCGATATGGTTGAATGTATTCTCTTTCTTTAGAAAAAATCTCATGGAGTTTTAAGAATGAGTGTAATACATAAACGAGTTACAGAAACTATGTTAATTCTTTGGAAGTTTAAAACATAAAGTCTTTTCAAGGTTTAAGGGAATGTGTAATGAAGTTTCTTATGATAGTAAAGCCATTTCTGATCAATAGCTATGTAGAATCGAAGTGGTGGAAAGATCACAGACAAGTTAGATTATTAGCCACGAACTACCATTAAAAGGGACCTCCACCCCCTAAAATTCACATAAAGAAATAAAAATAAGTGTGATCAGCATCCAAAACGGCCATTCATTAGTGGGCAAATCTTGGAAGTTAGGACTCTGGACATTTGTATGCATAAACTTGCTTGTGGGTTGATTATGACAGAAAACAAGACGTAACTGACAAGTTTAAAGGTTGGTTTGGCTTCTTGTTTCTAATTATTTTGAAGAAAATTGGGTTTTCAGCTTTGTAAATGGCCATGCATTAGTGGCCAAATCTTAGAAGTTGGATTATGGGGGACATTTGCATGCATATTTCTATTCCGAGAAAATGTCTAGTGGTTAGGTAATATGGAGTTTTTCGGTAGTCATTCTGATTAGATTTTTCTATTTGACATTTTTCTTTAAGAATCTTTCCATTTTGTAACAAAGTTAGTTAGTTGATATGATAAAACATTACATGGGAAGATTACTTAAAACTGGAGTTTCTTTCCCTGATGCTCATTTTATGGTGAGGCTGTGAGAAGAGCAAATGGCAATGCATGTGCAGCTCTGGCTGCTAAATTGCTAATGGATGGAATGGCAGTGCAGTGGTGTCTAGTGTCTGTCTAATTATTGATTATTGTTAAATTGATGAAATATTAAATATTACATATATTTTAGTAGAAAAATTACTTAAGAAGTCTATTTTATTATTTAAAAATGCTTTACATTAATTTGTATGACTTCAGCTGTATCAAAGAAAATTGTCTTTTAAACCTTCATACAAGAATGCATATTATTTGGACGTTCACATATAATAAGGGGAGTGGGCTTCTGGTGCCCTTCTATGATGCAGCGGGATCGCAAGAACAAGGCAACCAACCCTAATCCCTTAATTCACTACGAATACCGGATTAAGAGTCGTCCTGCAACTTATTGATTTACCACGAATGCCAGGTTTTAGGGCATCAAACACTTATTGATTTTCGTAGAAAATACTGAATGATTGGAAAAGTGCAAAATCGCACACAAATTTTATTAATCTTCAAAAGCTACTGAAAAATGTCTTAACATGAGTATAAATACGCAGCATGAAACCCAAAGGCCCGAGATAAACCGGGTTAATTAAAAAAAAGACGAATGCCTAAAGAAATAAGCCCAAAACACAAAACGGGCCAAAAAAACATACTTAGAGGCGTTTTTCACGTTTTCCTAGGCCAAAAAATCATTATATGTTTTTTTCTTTCTCCGGCTCATCTCTAGCTCCTCGAAAACATATTATAATAGGAAAACGGAGTTACGGATTAAAAGTTATGGCCGATTGAAGTTTACCGACCACCGGCCCGTGCATAACGATACCTCCGAGTCTCCAAGTAATCTTCTACTATGCGATCTGCATCATTCTAGTTGAAGATTGTGTTTATTACCCTTGTTGAGCCTTAATTTTGATTGTCAACAACTCATAATTTGTGGAAAATTTTTGTTTAACATAGAAATACAGCTTCCTCCATCCTAGATTGCCATTTTTGTAATTTTGCTACATCATGGACAAATTCCACGAAAACCGTAAAGCTCTCACCTCAAAGGATTTTGTTGATTTAAGCCACAAATGTTCAGCACAACGATTACAATGTATGTTATATATATATATATATCATAGTGACAGAGAAATTGATGCTGCAAAACTTTAAGGAGTAAGAAACTCAACTCTAATCCGTTGATTCACCACGAATGTCGGAATAAAGTTCTTCTTTCAACCTATAGAATCACCACGAATCCTAGATTCAAAGGCATCAAGCGTTCGTTAATTCGCAAGAATAACAAACGATTGGAAAAAAAGTGCAATTCACGCACAAAGTTTTATTAATCTTCAAAAGCTGTGGAAAATACTTTAAACCAGAGTATAAATACGGCACAAAAGCCTAGGGCTCGGAACAAACCGGGTTAAATAAAAAATTGACAAAAGCCCAAAACACAAAACGGGCCAAAAACTACACTTAGAAGCGTTTTTTTGCGTTTTCCTAGGACTTGAAATCGTGATTTTTCCCTTTCTCCGGCTCGTCGCTAGCTTTTCAAAAACATATTATAATACGAAAACGGAGTTATGGATCAAAAGTTATGGCTGATTGAAGTTTACCGACCGTTGCTCCGTGCATAACGACGCCTCCGGGTCTCCAAGTAATATTTTGCTATGCGATCCACATCAGAAATCAATATTGGAAATGAGTACATACCAATTAAGTCGAAAATGCACTAGGATGTAGACAGTGAAAGGATAATAAATTCTTAACATCACTGCATTTGAAAAATCCGAATAGCTAGGTAGACAGTGAAAAACAGAAATTCGAAACAATTGTAATTTTTTCGGTATAAGGTAATACAAGATGTTAACATCAGGAGGACAAACTGATGTTTAACATTGTAGAGGTTTTTTTTTTCCCTTTGTAATGTCAATGCTTTGCATACTGCCAAAACTTTGGTTATTTTAATCGGTAATTAACTAATTAATCTATTTTAGAATTTCTAAGCAGTCACATTAGGAGGAGATCAAATTGTTGTTGGGTAGTCCACCTCATGAGGGTCACACATGTACGTTTAATGTTTTACTTCATTTATGCATCTAACCCACCGACGAGCCATGAATCTGAAGATTTGTTTTAGTTGCAAGTTTTCAGCAGCCCAATTTAAAGATATGTTTTGCCTGCACGTGCCAATTAAGTGAGATTTGTCGGTGGATTTGTTCGAATTGTTTTTTTCTTAGCCACTAAAGGCACAGTGAGAAGAGCTGATAAAAATAATAACCCTACCTATTGAGAGGGTTTGTAAGTGCGAGTCGGGAGACAAGCCCGGTGTGGTAGAGTGAGAGAGTTGTTTCTCTTCTAGTTGTTTACTTGTACAGAGAGAGTATTTCCTCCAAAGTGACTTGTTCCTCTTTCAAAATGAGTTTTAAGGTAGGCCTTTAAACTCATTTTGAACGAGTTTTCTAGTAGTCCTTCGCCTTCACCCAAAAAAAAAAAAAGACTTGTTCCTCTTTGTGTGAAAGAGTGTACCTTCTATTGTGGAGAGATATTTGTTGTACCCACTATTTGTATACTGCAAATTGATCGGATCTATCTGTGGACGTAGGCCAAGTTGTGCTAAACCACGTAAATCTAATGCTTCCACTGCCACAACTTTCCAACAATTGTTGAACTTATGAGGACATTTTATTTTATTTATTTATTTTTAAATAGGAGAAGGCCTGAAGGTAGTACATAAATCATCTAGCATCAAACATGACCAAAGAAAACAAAGAAGAAGAAACCTCCTCAAGACCTCCTCAACCCAAACTCTTTGGGACTCAAAAGCAGTAGCCATTCAACAAAGAAGAAGGAACCTCCTCAAGACCTCCTCAACCCAAACTCTTTGGGACTCAAAAGCAGTAGCCATTCTAGCTAAACCATAAGCTACACTATTTCCTTTTCGTGGGATATGAGAGATACAAAAGCTTCGAAAGAATAGCACTCTTGAATTCCAGCACAAAAATGACCGAAGGAAGATAGGTGTGACTCAGCACTCCCAATAGCTTGAATAACACTGAGTGAACTTATGGGATATTTGAAAGAGATGATTATTATAATTTGAAAGTGGCGCCCAATATTAATCAAAATAAAGTGACAAAAATAATCAAACAAGGCATAGTAAGTTAAATCAACAATGCTTTCTTCAAAAGTAAACACATTACAAGAAGAGCCTTTATTTTTGCCTAATAATTTGATGTAAAACACACAACTAACTTAGCAGGAAAACAAACAAAGCAATTTCACATGCATAGATTTTCATGACCATGAATCCTTTGAGATTTTAAGGGGAGTGCAACACCGGAACAAGTTGAAGAGGTATTTTCTTGTTTACAACCAAACCACAAACCTCAATCATGTCCAAGTCCTCCCCACTTGCACCAACAGAGCAGTTCCACCAATACAAGAGGTTGGCAAGCACATATTCAGATTGTATGACCCCAAATGACAATCCAGGACAACCCCTTCTGCCAGCATCAAAAGGGATGAATTGGAAGTCTTGGCCTCTAAAATCAACCGGGTTGTCATCGAATCTCTCTGGAAAGAACTGTTTTGGCCTGTCCCATAACCTGGGGTCCCTTTGAATTGCCCATGCATTGACAAACACCCTTGTTCTGGGATGAATATCATAACCTTCCAATTTAACACTCACCACTAAAAATTGTAGTATTTGCGACGGCGGCATGCCGTCGCAAAAGCTTATTATGCCGTCGCAAATACTCAATTGCATCGACTGTGCGATGGCATTTTGGGCGACGAATCTACGAGCGTCACAAATACTATTTGCGACGGCATGGGTCACCTTTTGCGACGGCAAACCCCAGTCGCAAATACTAGTCGCTGAAGTAATCGTATTTGCGACCGTTGCAAGGTCGACACTGATAAACTATTAGCGACGGTTTAGTACCGTTGCAAATAATTATTCACTACCATCATTAGAGACAGCCTGACCCATTGCAATTGATAGCTTTAGCGACGGCACATCACGGTCGCAAAAGGCCAACACATTTGCACCATTTACACAAGGCACTTTTACCAACGGTTATGTAACCGTCGCTAATACTTTTCAAACAGAAAAACTCTCATATTAAATTGGTGAATACTTTTGTAGCTTTTTTTCACCTAATAAAATGTACAATTAACATTATACGAATGACAAAATTAAATCATTCATTTAAATCTAAATATTTATAAATATGCGTAACAAAATAAACTAACACATTTTAAACATTATCTCACATTAAAATTCATAAAATAAAAAAATATATGTAATGCCTCACAAAATAACATTACAAATCCATAATCTATAGACCAAAAGGGAGTTTTACGCCTATCGCAAAATATGATGACATATAAACACCATAGATCGATCTATTCCTTACGAATAACCTGAAAAAAAATATATAAATATTATATAAAATAATGAACATATTAAAGACAATGAATAAATATGAATATAAATAAATAGGCTTACTAAAAGAAAGATTCGGGATTCTAGTGCCGGAGGGGTATGCATCTAATATATCAAACGTGTCCCTTTAGATGAGAGAACTATTTAAGGTCTAAAGAGCCACGATAATCATGTCATGATGCAACAACTTATTCCTCTGGCTATACGACATTCTTTGTCTAAGAAAGTTATTGAACCGTTGATTGAATTGAGCAATTTCTTCAGACAACTATGCTTGAAGGTGAATCGTGCTACTGACTTGCAGTATATTCGAGATTGTATAGCTATAACTCTGTGTCATCTTGAGAAATTGTTCTCTCCTGCCTTCTTTGATATAATGGAACACTTGCCCATACATTTGGCAGATGAAGCAATGTTGTGTGGATCAGTTCAATACAGATGAATGTACTCATTTGAGAGGTATCTGCTGACATTGAAAGAATATGTTTGAAATCGAGCTTTCCTAGAGGGTTCAATAGCTAAAGGGTACTTGATGGAAGAGTGCATGAATTTCTATGCTCAATATCTAGATGACATGGAAACCAAAACCAATCGACCGGCGCAAAACAAAGATGGTTCGGAAGGTAAAGGTAAATACTGTCGTCTTGATGACAATGTATTAATACAGGCTCATCGTTATATCTTGTTCAACACTAAATTAGTGGCACCATTTATAAAATAAGCAATTTTTTAAAAATTAATTACCACTCATCTTTAATTATGTTGCAATCATATATACATGATATTGATGTGTATTTTTACTACACAACATTCACCTTGAATTCCTTAAGGAAAAATTGCCTCAAGTAGATAATCGTCAAATTCAATCCGAGCATTTACACAATTTAACATTTATATTGCATCTTTTTGGTTTGAAGCATTCATTAGTCATATTATATGTTTGGTTAATTAGATGGAAACTGCTGGGGAACGAACAGACAAAATGAGTGCATTCTTGAAGACTCGCCGAGCAGATGACCTTGATCTAGTTCCCTATATTGTAAGTAATACTTATTAAAATCTTATGATTCATAATTTTTTTTTATGATGTAAACCAATTTATATTTTGGAATTGTAGACTGAATTTAACCGACTTCTGGAGGAGTTGCCTGAGGATTCCCGAACGGATGACGCTCGAGATAAAATATTCCATCAAGTGTTCGGGGATTATGGACATGGTTATTGTCGCACATACGGCACTGGCATATTACGGGATGCTGAGTATGGGGAGCATGTTGGTCCATCACAGCCTCAGGCGGAGCCCGCAGTGGTGGAAGAGATCACCCGACAGGTTACGATGACAGTGAGAGAGGATCTAAAAGATGAGCTCAGAGAGGAGTTGAGAGAAGAGATTACCCGAGAGGTGACCATGCAATTGATGAAGGCTTGTCTTGTATCTGTACATGCCACCCGAGAGGTTCCAAATGCATCTACTGGGCACTAGATACGGCATGAGTCTGTGGGTGATGATGCTATACCATCTCACTTTGCCTCATTACCACGTTCGGCTTCGGTGCCTCTACCTCCAAAGTAGGTAAATTTATGTAGCCATCATGATATTATACCATTTTTCCTCTTTTTTTTGCTACTTATATTATGCCCGTAAAACATCACATGTAGCGAGGTCTAGGCATGAGTGATGTGCGAGAACAAACGGCATGGTTTCCAAACACCCGATCTAGGAGTTGTCTAACTTTTCTCGTTACTTTATTTTCAACAAAATGCGTTTTTTGAGTCGTTTGGGTACCAAAACCACCAAACGGCCCTCGATGCCCATCAAACTTCACACATAGTGAGGCCTAGGCACGAGTGACATGCGGGAACAAACAGCATAGTTGCCGAGCTCCCGGTCTAGGAGTTGTCTAATTTATTTCCTTACATTATTCGGTGAAAAATGCATTTTTTGAGCCGTTTGGGTACCAAAACCACCAAACGGCTTCCGATGCTCGTCAAACTTCACACGTAGCGAGGCTTAGGCACGAGTGACGTGCGGGAACAAATGGCACGATTGCCGGACTCCCGGTCTAGGAGTTGTCTAATTTTTTTTCCTTACTTTATTTGGTGAAAAACATGTTTTTTAAGCCGTTTGGGTACCAAAAGCACCAAACAGCCTCCGATGCTCGTCAAACTGCACACGTAGCATGGCCTAATGTCACGGGCTGGCAGGCCGGGCACCACACGGTGACAGTAATGCGACCCGCCATGATCTTACGCAGCGGAATACACCCGTGAGGCGACTATGCACCAAGCAATAGTCCCGCCAAACTCAAACACCAAGGCATAAGATTATGCGCTTGTCCAGGATCCATCCGTAATGCCCCGCATAACTCTTTAAGCACGGACCTCTGATGCTCAAGCCATAAGGCAACCCAAGCTATAGGCGATAGCAACGCCATACTCAAATGCGCGCACACACGGCAAGCAATGTGCTTAGCGCCAGTCCCTCTCGAAACACAAGCCAGATGGCCATGTGCAACTAGACATGTGCGCGTCCGCCAAGCATCACCTGTTAGGCACGACACCTCCATCCTTGAAGCTCTTAGCGCCTCGCGTCAAGGTTGCCCGCAAGGAAAGGCACCACCGAATAGCAACTGATAAGCCCACAACATTGTGCCCCACGACACCAATGCTAGCCAAACCAAGCGGCCGTGTGCACAAGCGTGAACCCAATGCGCAAGTGCACACGAGACACACGGCATGCAAGTGTGCACATCGAGGTCCAATCCGTCATGGACATAAGCCCCACCACTTTATAATTATGGCGTAGCGGGTGCGAATGCCACAACCCTATCCTCGACGCCAATGCCCAACATTTGCCCCACCGGGCACAATGCCGCCCATGTAGCCCCTTGACTAGCATGAGGACTGCAGCCATGTGCCACAGCCGGCCCCCAAGTCTCGCCCACTCCCTTGGGGGACTCACTTGAATGCTGTCCCTTTCGGTAGCACCAGGGGGTGGTAGAGTCAACACCATGCCCCCCCTTATAATAGCATTCTGAGCCATCTCCAAACTGATAGGAAGAAACATCCTACCCCCTCGAGGAGTCATAATCCATAAATCCAATAAATATGGAAAATACAAATTACGAGATTGCCATGCCACCGGCCAATCATGCTCAGACATGCCCCACGCCAAGGTCCCTCGCGGCCCTCGACGTGCCACGGGTGGCAACCCGTGACACCTAAGCATGAGTGACGTGCAGGAACAAACGGCACAGCTACCGGACTTCCAATCTAGGAGTTGTCTAATTTTTTTCCTTACTTTATTTGGTGAAAAACACATTTTTTGAGCCGTTTGGGTACCAAAACCACCAAACGGCCTCCCATGCCCGTCAAACTGCACACGTAGCGTGGCCTAGACACGAGTGACGTGTGGGAACAAATGGCACGGTTTCTGGACTCTCGGTCTAGGAGTTGTCTAATTTTTTTTCCTTACTTTATTTGGTGAAAAACACATTTTTTGAGCCATTTGGGTACTAAAACCACCAAACGGCCTCCGATGCCGGTCAAACTGCACACGTAGCCTGGCCTAGGCACAAGTGACATGCGGAAAGAAATGGCATGTTTTCTGGACTCCCGGTCTAGGAGTTGTCTAATTTTTTTCCTTACTTTATTTGGTGAAAAACACATTTTTTGAGCCGTCTGGGTACCAAAACCACCAAACGGCCTCCGATACCCGTCAAACTACACACGTAATGTGGGCTAGGCACGAGTGACGTGTAGGAACAAATGACATGGTTGCTGGACTCCCGGTCTAGGAGTTGTCTAATTTTTTTCTTTACTTTATTTGGTGAAAAACACGTTTTTTGAGTCGTTTGGGTACCAAAGCCACCAAACGGCCTCTGATGCCCTTCAAACTGCATATGTAGCTTGGCCTAGGCACGAGTGATGTCATGCCCACTCCTAAACAACTGTCATTAACACCATCTTAGGATGAATGCGATCATATAGGTCACCTAACTGTCAGCAAAATCTCAACATAATCCTAAAGATAGAAATCTTATAGGAATATATAACATCATATTAAATAAATACAAACCATCTTATAATCTTCCAACATACATCATTAAGAGAACTCTTAATCCACACTTACGAATATTTACAAAACCACAAAATAAACCAAACTCCAATAGGACTTTAACACAATGTACAACAATGTACATGACTAATAACTCAACTAAAGAGGTTCTCGAAGCTCTCCAACTCAACACTAACAGTGAACTGGACATCTCCCATTTTCCTACAAAACAATCTTTGTGGGTGTGAGCTATATATCAATGTGCTCACAAAATAATCAAACTCATAAAGAAGGAATGATAAATATTTACTGAATTAATCATCAATAGAAAATACACCATCAACAATAAAAACAACACCTCTTGTGATGCAATGTATGATACACCACATATGTGCATGCTATTTTGATAACATTGGCCCAATATATCGATGACTTGTTATCAAGGATATCTCACATCGAAACCCTTTAAGTTTGCCCCACATCGGCTAAACTTTAGGTTAATTCCACTTCGACTAAACCTCCTCCGTGCAATGCAAGATATGCACACAAAATGTATTGTATGCAAATGCCATCGCATAATCCAACAATCACCACTGATGTAGACAATAAAACATTCAATGCATTATGAATAAGATCATCTTATATTCCCACCTGATACTTGTCTTATACACACCGTCGAGTCACTCCTTTGGTTGAATCGAAGTGTTTTGATCCGCTTCTGAACCTACCAAATACCACCACATCAAACTTGATAAAATAGATGTTATAATTCATAACCAATGCATGACTATAGCTTATACACCTTAAACATATAATTTAGAACACCAATAATGCATTAAAACTTAATAGGATGTTAAACCCTTCCCCAATGCAATATACTATCAACTTTAAACTACAATGTCTCACAAGTTACAAGGATTTAATGTACCAAATTTATATCACTAGAAAGATATATGAATCTACTTTCCGACACTTCAAACGGTGTATCAATCCGAGTTTCCTAAAGAAAGTTATGGTCATTTCACTAAAGAGTGTCAAAGCTGTCAGAAAAAGTTCGCTGATGTGAGAAGGTAGTGAGACTTACTGGATAAGTTCGCTGGGGCGAGAAGCTAGCGAGACCTTAGCGAGATCTGCTAGACATGGCTCGAAATGGCTTCCTAACCCAAGGTTTCTCCACTCCAATCCACCACAACACTTCACATAAGCTCACTAAAGATTCCAAAATGCAATACCAAGCTAGAAGTAAGATTAGAGACAACCAAGAACATATTCACCAAGATGAATCAAGGCTTTCACCATGAAAGCCCTCATCCCCTTTTCTCCTCCATCACTTCAATTCTCACTTTCATGGCATGTATCGATATGTTGACATATACAATCAAGAAATATGCAATGAAACAAATATAAACATAAGGTCTCTCACCTTCAACAATGAAATCACAAGCTTCCCCTACAAATTTCTCCTCTTCTCTTCTTTCCTCTTCTTTTTCTCTTTTTTCTCTCACTTTCTTTCTTGCCTAACAATTTTACTACACAAGCTCCTCTCTTCTCTCTCCTCTCCTTGTCGTGAAGACAATTATAGATACAAAATGTATCTATCATTCCACATGTCACACACACACACTTGCTAGCAACATTAGTGAAACACACACCTCTCACACATGAAGCACGCACCTAGGTGTCTTAGGGTTAAACCCTCACCTAGTACCTCCTTGCTTCCTTAATCCACCTCTCATCCACATGATTAACATAATTAATCACACTTATGATAATTCATCATGATTAACATAAGCTAAGCATGAAGATTAATTAAACTAATTAATCATGAATTAAGCTCACTAATCATGCTTAAAAACATGATAATCTCCCAAATACAAGCCCTCATTAAACCATGCTAAACAAGCACTTTGATTAAGGATAATCATGCATCATAAACATGTTATTAAGTTAAGCATGATGCTAACCAAGTTAGGGTTTTACAAGTGATGTGCAGGAACAAACATCACGGTTGCCGGACACCCAGTCTAGGAGTTGTCTAATTTTTTTCCTTACTTTATTTGGTGAAAAACCCCTTTTTTGAGCCGTTTGGGTACCAAAACCACCAAACGGCCTCCGATGCCCACCAAACATCACACGTAGTGAGGCCTAGGCAAGAGTGACGTGCGGAAAAAAATGGCACGGTTGCCGGACTCTCGGTCTAGGAGTTGTCTAATTTTTTTCCTTTATTTGGTGAAAAACACGTTTTTTGAGCCGTTTAGGTACCAAAACCACCAAATGGCCTCCGATGCCTGTCCAATTTCACACGTAGCACGACCTAGGCATGAGTGACTTGTGGGAACAAATGGCACGGTTTCCGGACTCCCGGTCTAGGAGTTGTCTAATTTTTTTCTTTACTTTATTTGGTTTTGAGCCGTTTGGGAACCAAAACCACCAAATGGCCTTCGATGCCCGTCAAAAGTCGCACATAGCGAGGCCTAGGCATGAGTGACGTGAGGGAACAAACGGCACGGTTGCTGGACTCCTAGTCTAGGAGTTGTCTAATTTTTTTCTCTACTTTATTTGGTGAAAATTGCAATTTTTGAGCCGTTTGGGCACCAAAACCACCAAATGGCCTCCGATGCCCGTCAAACTTCACACGTGGCGAGGTATAGGCACGAACATCGTGCGGGAATAAACAGCACAGATGTCGGACACCCGGTCTAGGAGCTGTCTTATTTTTCTCCTTACTTTATTTGATGAAAAACACTTTTTTTGAGTCGTTTGGGTACCAAAACCACCAAACGGCCTCCGATGCCCGTCAAACTTCACATGTAGTGAGGCCTAGGCATGAGTGACATACGGGAACAAACGGCACGGTTGCCGGACTCTCGGTCTAGGAGTTATCTATTTCTTTTGTTTACTTTATTTGGTGAAAAACGCATTTTTTGAGCCGTTTGGGTACGAAAACCACCAAACAGGCTCTGATACCCGTCAAAATTCACACGTAGCGAGGCATAGGCATGAGCGACGTGTGGGAATAAACGAAACAGTTTTCGGACACCCAGTCTAGGAGTTGTCTAATTTTTCTCCTTACTTTATTTGATGAAAAACACATTTTTTGAGCCGTTTGGGTACCAAAACCACCAAACGGCCTCCGATGCCTGTCAAACTTCACACGTAGTGAAGCCTAGCCGTGAGTGACGTGCGGGAACAAACGACACAGTTGCCGGACTCCCGGTCTAGGAGTTGTCCAATTTTTTTCCTTACTTTATTTGGTGAAAAACATGTTTTTTGAGCCGTTTGGGTACCAAAACCACCAAATGGCCTCCGATGCCCGTCAAAATTCACATGTAGCAAGGTATAGGTATGAGCGATGTGTGTGAACAAACGGCATAGTTTCCAGACACCCGGTCTAGGAGTTGTCTAATTTTTCTCTTTACTTTATTTGATGAAAAGCACGTTTTTTGAGCCGCTTGGGTATCAAAACCACCAAACGGCCTCCGATGCCAGTCAAAATTCACACGTAGTGAGGTATAGGTACGAGCGACGTGTGGGAACAAACGACACAGTTTTTGGACACCCGGTCTAGGAGTTGTCTAATTTTTCTCCTTTATTTGATGAAAAACACGTTTTTTGAGCCGTTTGGGTATCAAAACCACCAAACAGCCTCCGATGCCCGTCAAAATTCACACGTAGTGAGGCCTAGGCTTGAGTGACATGTGAGAATAAACAGCATAGTTGCCGGACTCCTGGTCTAGGAGTTGTCCAATTTTTTTCCTTACTTTATTTGGTGAAAAACACGTTTTTTAAGCCGTTGGATAGCAAAACCACCAAACGGCCTCCGATGCCCGTCAAACTTCACACGTAATGAGGTCTTGGCACAAGTGATGTGTGAGAATAAACAGCATAGTTTCTAAACTCCCGGTGTACGAGTTGTCTAATTTTTTTTCTTACTTTATTTGGTGAAAAACATGTTTTTTGAGCAGTTTGGGTACCAAAACCACTAAACGGCCTTTGATGCCCATCAAACTTTACACGTAGTGAGGTCTAGGCACGAGTGACATGAGGGAACAAAAGGCATGGTTGCTGAACTCTCGGTCTAGGAGTTGTCTAATTTTTCTCCTTACTTTATTTGATGAAAAACACGTTTGTTGAGTGTTTAGGTACCAAAACCGCCGAACGGCCTCCGATGCCCGTCAAAGTTCGCACATAGCGAGGTCTAGGCACAAGTGACGCGGGGAACAAACAACATGGCTGCCGGACTCCCGGTCTAGGAATTGTCTAATTTTTCTCGTTACTTTATTTTGTTGAAAATGCATTTTTTGAGTTGTTTGGGTTCCAAAACCACCAAATGGCCTCTGATGCCCATCAAACTTCACACGTAGCGAGGTCTAGGCACAAGGGACGTGTGGGAAAAAATGGCACGGTTGCCGGACTCCCGATCTTGATGTTGTCTAATTTTTCTCCTTACTTTATTTGGTGAAAAACGCTTTTTTTGAGTGTTTGGGTACCAAAACCACCAAACGGCCTCCGATGCCCGCCAAACTTCACATGTAGCGAGGTCTAGGCATGAGTGACATGTGAGAGCAAACAGCACGGTTGCCAGACTCCTGATCTAGGAGTTGTCTAATTTTTCTCGTTACTTTATTTTGTAGAAAACGCATTTTTTGTGCCGTTTGGGTTCCAAAACCACCAAACGGCCTCCGATGCGGGTCAAACTTCAAATGTACTGACATCTAGGCACAAGTGACATGTAGGAACAAATGACATGGTTGCTGGACTCCCGGTATCGGAATCGTCACTTTTTTTTCCTTCCTTTATTTTGTCAAAAACATGCTTTTTGAGAAAAACGTATTTATTTTTTACTTGTAATTTATTTAAGGTTTTTCTTTTATATTTTTAAATGTTTGTGTTGATTATTGTAGGAGGGAATAAAGGTGTCTTTGCTTTGTTTCGGTCTTCCGAAACTTGAATTAGCCAAAGGACTTCTTATTAGTACGACTGCTTTGGCAGAAATTGGTGGAGAACCATTAGATCCAAATTTCTATAAAGTTTTTTGTTCAGAATGCTCGGAAACCTAACGGTCTCCTAGAAAGACCTCGGCAAAATATGAAAACTATTGAAAAATCTAGCAGCCGACATGTAGCCTGGCATTATCGTGATGTAAATTGCATTTTTATTTCAGTTGTCCGATATATATACATGCTTATCAATTGCTATCTTTATTGTTTAATTTATTCCTATATCTAATATTTTTATGTTTCTTTTTTTTTTTTTCAGGTTATTCTGAAAGAATAGGTCGATGAAGCTCCTATATGGTCTTATTTTGTGAACTCTTTTTGTTGTATGGATATTGGATTATGGACGTTATTATATGGTAGATTAAGCTGTATGGATGTTGATGGGAGATACTATTTGTTTTGGATAAATGTTTAATAGTTTATTAACTTTGTTAAGTATTTTGTAAGTATTTGAATTTGGTCTAGGAATGTCAGAATTTTGTTATTTGGATTATGTTAAATATGTTGCATATCAGGTGAATCAACCAATTATAAAATTTATTTGTAATTATTAATTAGAAATGTTTTTTTTCCCAAAAAATTATTAGCGACCGCACTAAACGTCGCTAAAAGTGAACTCAGGCAACCATATGCAGACATGTGCTTGTTACTCTTTGCGAAGGTAAATACCGTCGCTAAAAATGTTATTTGCTATACGAGGAAACCGTTGCTGAAAGGGGTGGAATTAGTCTTAGCGATGGGTTAAAACCATTGCTAAAACCCTATTTGCATTGGGAAGTTCGCAGTCGCAAATATAAACTCATTGGCCAGAATTTATTTGCGATGGTAAAGTGTGGTCGCAAATAGTGACCATTGTCGTCGCTTGACCGTTGCTAAAACTATTTGCCACCCCCCATTCCCGACCCCCTGAGGTGCAGTCACGGAGCCATCGCAAATGCTCATTTGCGACGGTACAGAGACCTTTTGCGACGGTTTGTTGCCGTCACAAAAAGCAATTTCTCTAGTAGTATATGTTTTGAAAGAGATTCCTTAGCTTAAAACTTCATAAAGAAAATAAAATATGAGGTTTGTTGATTCCAATCAGAGCAAAAACATTAGCAGCACAATCAAGCATGCCAAAGCACGACAGAGCACGATACATAATCAGACTGAGCCAGGCTTTAAATAATAACTTTAAGCTTACCCATTAACAAATCGGATCTAAATTTTTTTTCAAACTCTATATATGATGGGCGGGCCTAGCGGTCTAGTGATAGACTTTTTTAAAAGTTGAAAATTTTAAATAGAAGAAATTAAATTGAAGAATGTCATTGAAATCTGAAGCAAAATTGAAGAGACAATGATTGTTTACCCTAATTGAATTATCAAATTGGCCACTTTAGCCTTTTCTCGGTGCGAATTTGATTGTAATGGGCCTCTTCACGTGCAAATTAGAAATATATATATATATATATATATTACAAACTCATATTACATGAAAATTGGAAGAGAGATTTCACATATGCCCTGCCATAGGACCCGTTTGTTTAATGAATCATAGCTTGATTGCATTGCAAATAAAGACAATAAATTGTAGATTAAAGGCAACAGAAAGAAGCCACTACAAGCAAACAGTATAAGATTGATGTCAGTAAAAATTTGTTATTACCGTATTAAATTTTGTTACAATGCGTGGAATCCTCATTTCTTGGCACGGGCTGGCAGATCAGGCTAGACGCCGAGTAATTTCTGCCGGCCCCGTGATATATTGACAGAGAAGTTATTATTTCTCAAATTAAAATGCAGCCTTTAAAACAAATTTTTTTGTCCCTTAAAATAGGAGAAAATATTCATTGCAACAGTAATATCAAGTCATTTTACAGATGAGATATCACAAGTCAATCACATAATGTTAAATGCATGTATTGCATTAAATATTTACTCTTGAAAAGGAAGCAGCTAGTAATTGAGATTCTATGGTTCCTTAAGAATTTGACATCCTAGTATGAGAATCCTGAATTATGCAGAGTTCATATACTTAATTTAGTTTGTGTAGCTCTTGAGTTCTTGCGGAGGTCCTTGAAAGGAGAGGATCGATATAATTTGGAAAATACTAAATATAATCAATTTTCTCATTCCTATACACAAGTGAATTAGTCTCACATAAATTTATTAATGTAACTTCTACGCCCTTGTGTCTAAAAGAGAGAAAATGAATTGAGAAATGAGATTGTATATAGCATTATTGAGATATAATATGTTTTTCTGTTACCAATTCAAGGAGGATTAAAAACAAGGGTGTTACCTAAAGCAAGAAAAATTGGAGATAAATATGCAAGATTTGTTCAATAAAATTTTTCATTACTCTGAAATTCTGAAATATTTTTTTCCTCTTGAAATAATGGCTTATTTTGAAGTGCCCAGGTAAGGAGACTACAACAAAGAAGAAAAATAAACTTGCCGAACAAACTACAAAAGAAAAATAATCAACAAGGGTAGTAAGTTTATGGCTTTTTTTCTTTCTTGGAGACTTGAAAAGTAACATACATTATAATTCAACAGCCTTTACTTCTGCCTAATAATTTGATATACAACACAAAGCAAATAAGGCAAATACATGTATTAAGTTTCAAGACAGATAATACTATACAAACAAAAAATTCGTATAAAATTTATTATCAGAATTATGTAATTGAATTAGAGTCACTTATTTTAAAATAAACTATCCATTTTTATAGCTCTTTATTACATAAATGCCACTGATACATCATTCTGATGCGATTGTCTGCATAAATTTTCTTGAAGAATAGCATTTTCTTTTTAAGACCATAAGTACTCGAGATTTAAGGAGAGTGCACCACGGGAACAACTTGAAGAGGTATTTTCTTGTGAACAGCTATCCCATAAGCCTCGCTCATATCCAAGTCCTTCCCACTTGCACCACCCGGGCACTGCCAGTCGAACCGGTACAAAGGTTGGCAAGCACATATTCAGCTTCCATGGCTGCAAATGAAATTCCAGGGCAACCCCTTCTCCCGGCACCAAAGGGGATGAATTGGAAGTCTTGGCCTTTAAAATCAATTGGGTTGCTAACGAATCTCTCTGGAGGGAACTCTTCTGGCATGTCCCATAATCTGGGATCCCTATGAATTGCCCATGCATTGATAAATACTCTTGTTTGGGGAGGAATATCTTAACCTTCCAAATTATCACTCTCGGTCAACTCTCGAGGAATTAAGAAAGGGCCAGCGAAATGTAACCTTAGAATCTCTTTGATAACGCATTTGAAGTAGTCCATTCGATCAATATCATCTTCATCTACCTTTGATTTCTTTCCAACCATTCTTCTTACTTCTTCTTGAGCTTTCTTCATCTTGGTTGGATTTTTCATCAGCTCTGCCATCGCCCACTCCATGGTTATTGAAGTAGTATCAGTTCCTCCAATAAACATGTCCTGTAATTAACAAAGAGCACAAAATTTAGCGCGCACGCGAGAGAGAGAGAGAGAGAGAGAGAGTTATATATGAAGATAGAATGATAAGAGGTGGGTTATGAGAGAGAGACAAGTAAAATTGCTTCAAGATTGTCTTGGGTAATATCAATCTCTAGCACGCCTTCTTTCTGAAGATGGAGCATAATTTCAATAAAGCACTTTCTATCAGGGTCATCTTCATTGCTTTTTGAATTCCGGTGATCTTCAATCGCCTCGTCAAGGAAAGCATCTAATCCTTCTGAAGTCTCTTTTAATCTTTTAACCAAACCAGTTAGATCACCCATCCATCCTAAAAATGGGAAGAAATCACGAAAGCAAAAATCTTCCATGAGCCCATTCGCAATCTTTGCTAATTCTACGAATCTCTTCTTAGCATCTTCTCCTTCATACTCTCTGCCAAGAACACATCTGCATACTATGTTGCTCGAGTATGAGTAGTATGCTCGAGATATGAGCCAACATCCCTCCAAGATTGACAGAAGCTCCATCAAGACACGCCCGATGTATCTGCTCAATCAACCTATCAACTTCTTTTTCCTTAATGAATTGGAATGATTTCACCCTTTTGAGGCTCAAAAGCTCTAAAACACAGATCCGCCTCATTTGTCTCCAATATTCGCCATGCGAAGCAAATCCTAGATCAGAGCATCCACACATCAAGGTCTTAGCAGCCCTTGTTTGGAGCCGGTTTGCAAAAACAATGTCATGGGTCTTCAAGATTTCTTTGGCTGTCTCTGCAGATGTGACCACAAGAGTAGCAGCACTACCCAGTATAGCAGTACCATCGAGCCGTATTTTTTCGACAGGGCATGGAGAGAATGGTGAGGGAGTGTGCCTAGCAGGTGAAGATGGCCGATTATCGGTCGCTTTGGTGGTGAAGGAGGTAAGTTGAGTTTGCTGCCACCTTTGGTGAAAGTGAGCAGAAACAAGAGGAAAAAGAAGAGGAGGAGAGAAAAAGGGATTGACTAGCGTAGTTCTATAAAACTCTAGCCACCATTGCTGCAGCAGTAGTTCTAGAGCCATTCTCAATCTGGTTCTAGATGAATCCAATAGCCTACCATCTCATCAATTTATAGACTAACATCAGTTCCCTTAATAAATTAAATAAATAGAGGGCAAGTTTGTTACAATGAATTAAGTTAAAAGAAGCAAAATTCACATCGATGTCACACTGAGGTGGCCTCATAGTAATCCTACATCACTTCTCTAATATTTTGTAATAAAAAATATATACATACATATATAAAGTAGTTATATATATTTTACTAGGTTTTTAATTACTGCATCCCACGAATCGACAAAGAAAATGATAGGGGTCATTTCAGTGGCCGGAGTGAGCCATTATTAAATACCAAACCTAGGGGGTTTATTAGCAAATAAGCCTTTTATATGTATAATTAGGATGTATCTCATTATGCACAATAGATGTGTACAGAAAGACTAGTAGAGAGATAACACATCTTCGGCTACAAGAATAAGGACCAGAGGCATTAATTTGCTTTAGCAAGAGCATGGCTCTTGTCTGACTATGATTCAAATCATATGCCAATAGAGGTTAAATATCTGTACATAAACTAATTTGTTTTGATCTCCTTAACTCCTTTCGAGCTTTTTTCGAGCAGTTTTGATTTTTCACTAACTCCACCATCGCTTAATAAGTTGCTCCAAACCCACAAACCACTCTCCCCAGCAGTCTTCTCCCATGAACTCCCAAACTTATAAAGAAGGACTTGATTCCAGATCTCCGATAACAGACTAGTTGTTTCCTTAAAATATAAATTTTTGGTACAAATTTTGGGATTAGGATACTCTCCATTCCATTATTAGAATGGAGATCTCTATTCTATTGATTGAGTTGTTGACATGTCTAAAAAACAAAAATCAAGAGTTTAGATGAATTGACTTATTGAAAATAAATAATTTTATTGCTATATATAAAAAATTAGATTAATTACAAGCACACTCTCTGAACTATGACTTAATATTATTATGCTTCCCTAAACTCTAAAACGGAACAAATTGACCCCCTAAACTACTAATTTGTATCAATTAACCTCTTCTATTAGCAATTTGTTAGGAAAATAGATTAAAATTGTTATTTGACTTGTACAGGTTCACAAAAATATAGTGTTATATATAAATTGATCTTCTCTTGTTAAAATAATTGCTCAGTGACTGAAATCTTCATTAAATTGACACATAAATATAGGGGCAAACTTAAAGGTATTTTAGTCATTAGAAAATTATTACAAAAAAGAATGTAATTAAGGTATAAAATGAACTTTTGTGAAGATGTGTAAGTTACATGATAATTTTTTAGCTACTCTCCTATCCGATTGCTAATATATTTCTAACAAAAGAGGTTGAATGATACAAATTGATAGTTTAGGGGGGTCAACTTGTTATGTTTTAGAGTTTAAGAGGGCATAGTGATACTAAGTCATAGTTCAGGGGGTGTGCTTGTAATTAATCCTAAAAAAATTTAATATAAAATGACTTAATTTTGGTAAGATATTTGATAAACCTTCATCTCGTCGATTGATTGATAAAATGGAGAGGATCTAAATCCCATATTTTAGTTCCTTTATGAAGAAGGTCTTGGTTCAAGTAGCCCAACGAAAAGGCCAAATGGTTTGCATCTTGCTGCGTTGAGTGTGTATACCCTAGTCGAAGGATATTATAGATTTTATGATTTATATCCATCTCTTTCATACAAAGATTATGCTATTGAATATGCAATCTATGTTGGACTTGAATCAAGAACATACTTTGTAACTTTGCTGTACCATGGCAAAATTGCAACTCTTTGCTTTTTACTTTCACAAAACCATAAAGCACTCACAAGTGGGCAGAGATTAAAAAAAAAAACTTGAAAATGATATCCCTTCCTTATAAGCATTTTGTTGATTTGTGCCACAAATTTTCATCCCAATAACCATCATCTACATGTATATGTCATCGGAACAGAGAAACTAATACTGGAGATGACTAGATCTTGTCAAAATTAGCAACATCGCAAGTCGAAAATACACTATAATGTAGATGCTTGAGAGAAAGGATCACTACTAAAAAATTGGGATTTTTGTGATAGGAGTATTTGCGACGGTTGCTTTTCCATCACAAATACCACTTTTTGCGATAGAAAAATGGCCGTCACAAATACCGTCACAAAAACTCACTTTTACGATGGCATTTTTGCAACTGTCAAGCTCTCGTCGCCAAAAAGCGCCTTTTGTGACAGTGTTCTGCCATCACAAATGTTAAACGAAACGACGTTGTTTCCCGTTCGAGGCTCAAAATTTTCCCGCCCCGCTCTTTTCTTTCTCCCCCTATTTTCTCTCCCTCTCGATCAAAAGCCCTAAGCGTTGTTTCTCTCTTTATCTCACGCGGTTCTATCTCTCTATCTCACGTGAACTAGGCCACCACCACCGCCACCTTCAGCCTCCACCAGCGGCTCCAGCTTCTCCTTCGATCTCCACCTTCGACCCCCAGCGCCATCGCCACCACCATTGTTCTCCAGCAGCCCTATCGCTGCTATTCTTCAGCAGCGCTGCCGTCGTTCTCCCCCACCGCCGTCACCGTCATTGCCGTCGTCTACGTACCAAGTCAAAGAGAGAAACAGAGAGAAGATAAAGGAGGTGAGTTGCTTTGTTATAAGTCTAAAGATTTTTTCAATCAGTGGCTTTCTCGGGAGGCTCGGTTTGAGATTATGGAAGGAATGGTTGGATTCATGTATTCAGGGTTTAAAGAGCTCTGTTCCGGGATCTGGGAGCTTGGATGTGGCCGCAAAGGCAAAGCTCTGTTTCGAGCAGTTATTGTACTCCGACATTAACTACTTTGGTGCTTGAATTCTTCCCGAACATGTGCACAACCTGCATCTTATCAATCTTGCTAGCCCTTTCATCTTGCAGGTATGTTATTTCTTAAACTAGTGATTTTCTTGTTAGGAGTTTATTTATTTGTATGGACTATAAATTGAAATCAACATTAGCCTATTTTAAAATTTTTCCATGGTTTCTAAGTTTAGTTTGGATGCTCTGTTTCGAGCAGTTCTTGTTATGAATTCCAACATAACAGTTTGGAGGGATGTGTTGTCAAATTGTTTTCTTGTTCTTGTTCTGCCAGTGTTTTCCGAACAAGAATGCACAATGAGTATTGTTTCATTTTGCCGTTTCAGCTCACACTGAGTGCTAATTTTCTAGGTTGATGAATTGTAACTATCAGTCGTCATTTGAAGGGCAGGTACCAGAATGCACCTTCTGGGCTTAAGAGATGCCTCAATTTGTCCATGACTGATGGTGTTCAATGTGTGTTTGGCATGGAATAGCGGCCTGCCAAGGATCTAGAAGTTCTGGCTCCTGTGGGACTCAAGGTTCTCTCTCTCTCTCTCTCTCTCTCTCTCTCTCTCTCTCTCTCTCTCTCTCTCTCTCTCTCTCTCTCTCTCTCGATTGTTAGTTTTATATGAATAAACTTTAGGTTTCTCTGGGTTTAATTTCATGGGCTAAAAAATTTATGGCAAATGTAGCAATGACAGTTTCATATTTATACAATTTCATATTTATAGTAGTACCTGAAATGGATATAAGGTGTCCTTGATGCAAAATAAAATGCGAAATGGATTCAAGTGCCCAAGTTGACTTTTGGTGGGTTGCCTTTGGCTTTTTTTTCAACCACTGAATCTGCTCTTATGCGCCGCTTGTGCGTCGTTTGACACATGGACTGAAGATTATTCATCTCTCTCAGTGAGGTGGGATGATGTCCTGATGGGGTCACATCCCAAAATATTATGATTTCAAATATTACAAAGTGAAGAATTTTACATTAATCATGTTAATTCTAACTAATCTATTAAAAATTTTAGGTGTTCTAGTAAGGATAGTGAACAGATCGACCTGGATCGCAGTTGTTGGGAGCTAATGGTCGTGATGATGGTCCAATGGTGAGTCTCCTCTCTTCCTTTTTTCCCATGATCATTATTTGTTTCTGCAGAAAATATTATCAGAAGCTCCTCCATTTAACCTTGTAAGTGAACATGTCCCGAACCACCACCACCACCCCACCCCCCCACAAACAACCCAAACCAAAAGAAAAAGTCCAAAATGAAAAAGAGAAAGAAAAAGAAAAGAATAAGGGAGAAACAAATTGAATTTTCATTTGAATGGATCCATGAGCATTAATGGAACTTTGATGGGAAAGGGAATTACAAAATATTTCTATTGAAAATACGAAACATCTAGAGCCTTAGATATGCTAATGTTTTTTGTAATATCTTTATCGAAGCGTTACCTTGTTGCTACATATTTTTTCCCTTCTGCATATTGCAAGCAGAAGTATAATAAATTTAAGGTTCAATGCTAAGCTACCTTCTCGTTTCCTTGGTGCATTTCTTATTATATTGTTATTTATCACACAAGAAAACCATGAAAGAAAGTAACCTCCTAATAATTTCTCAAGTCCAATGTTGACTCTAATTTTGCCTTATTATGACATAAGGGAGTAGTATTGTTTGACACTGAATTAATTCTATAGGCTGACAAGCTCATAATATATTATCTTTTGCAAGCATTACTAAACTTTCCCAATATTTTCTATTTCTTTTGGATATAATAAGAAAAGTTCTTTTCTCTTGGTTCACTTGTTATGTTTTCCTTTCATTTTCACATCACTAAAGGCGTTTATTTGTTTGTCGTATTTAATCTGTAGATTCTCAACTTGATTCCCAAAGAGCAAGATGGTGAGCCTTTTGAAGATGCTCCTGCCCGTGTTCGTCGTTGCATTGGTGGAGGAATGGCTATGGCAAATGAAGATAGTGATGATGATTTGGAAGTTATTACAGACTTTGTTACAGTTAATCTCCATTGCTCCGTAAGTGGTTCTCTTTCTTAACTTTTGGGGTTCTTTCCCTCTACTTGCATGTTGATGTGTTCCCCTGCGATGGTGGTTTGGATTTACTCACTTGAAAGTTGATTATTGGAAATACTTATTTAGTTACAGTCCAGACTGTATCCAATAGCACTTGAGGCACCACAGTCACCTAAATCACAGTAGGAATCTCTTCATTGACTACTTTAGTAATTTCAAATTGAATGGGAAGCATTGAACGAGTTTTGTTGTCTTATAGTTACCTGAAAGCAACTGCACTTACAAATCGTTCCATTAATGGTTACTGCTTGAAAGCCTCAAAGTCCCACAATAGATTAGAGAGGGTCATCGCACTGACAACTTTCTTTTATTTGTTTTTTTCGTTAATCACATTCTTATATATATATATATATTAGCTGTTTAACTAATTGTATTGTTATTATTTTATTTTTATTCAGGTTATTTTGAAGGAATAGGCCTCTGTTGTTCATGGTCGGGATTGATAGAGTGCCCAGAGAATGAATGTTTTTCAGTAATTTTTAATGTATTGATGTTGCATTTGTGTAATTTGGATTAAAACAAACTGGTTTGTATGGTTCGATGTATTGATGTTGGTTTATTTTATGTTTTTGCACTTTGGATGTATGGATGAAGCGGATAAATATTATATATTACATATTATTTTTGCATTTTGGATGTATGCATTTATGGTTCAATGTTCGAATCTATGGTTTGGGGCAATTATTGATTTATGCAATTATATTGTCAATGAGATTTATTTATTGATTTACAGGAATTATAGGAATTACCGGGTATACAAAAATTACAAGAAATTCAATTTAAAAACTGGACAAGGTATTTGCGATAGTTGGAATAGTATTTGCGACAACAAATAGCGGTCACAAAAGAGCTACGTAGGCCACGAGTTTTTGCGACAGTTAGGTAGCCGTCGCAAAAACTAGTATTTGCGACGGCATTTGGGACCGCCCTTCTGGTCACACAAAATGCATTTTGGCGTCGGGCTTTCGCGACGGCTAGTTTGCCGTCACAAAATACCTAGCCACGGCAAAAGGACATCGCAAAAACTTTTTGCGACCCCCTCTTTTGCAACGGCCATCTCCCGTCACACGACTGTCGCAAAAGGTCTTTTGCGACAGCTAATGAACTTTTTGCGATGGCAAGTTGCCGTCACAAAAAGTTTGATTTTTAGTAGTGGATCATATAATCTAACCTCACACTTGTGGTTTTTTCTTTTGTACTTAGGAAGTAATATTACTGATGTTGTTTGGTTGTAAGGAGAAATAAAGGTGTTGCCAACTTTTGTTGAAGGTGCATTGGCCTGTTAAGAATTATGTTCAATTGTGTCAATCGACTGGCATAAAACACACAAATCTTATATTGACGACGTGATTCAGATGCTGTATTTCAAAACTTCCTTAAATGAGAATGTGAACTAATAATTGAGTTTAAACAAAGAGAGATGTATAAATTAATAAAATCGAGCTTATTTACTTGTGAAGATATTGCTTAAATTAGAGGTGGGTAGACTCTTGATAAACAAAGATATATTGAGTAATAACACTAATTTTATAATACAGAGAAACTTGAAAGACAATTGAACCAAAATTTTATTAGACCTTGAAAGTGTCTACAAAAGATGATTGAATAAATGATTGAGATTCTAAATTATAGAGCTACTTCTATGCTAATGTCATAACTAAGTTAAAGCTACGACTGGATAAGGCTATTGTGGGGTGGTGGTGTTGAAGAGTTGGTCCTTTTTTTTCTTCATATGCTCCTCTATTATTGCCTCAAAATGTGTAACCCTTCTGTTGCTAGTAACCGTTTTGAATTTGAATTAAATAGTGCTTATTTCCCACCTCTTTTAGGCAGTTAAAGAGTTCCTTGTAAATTGGAATGGTGCTATCTCCAACTTCCTTTAAACAATTGAGGCTAACTTGGATTCTTAAGACATGAATCAGATGTCTGTACACGTGGTAATCATCCACTACGCCCCTTATCTTCATTTTATTGTTTCTCATTTTAGGCCTAAACGTTACTCACAATCGACTACCCTTTCTCGCCTCTTCTAAACGGAAAATAGTTCAGTGGTCAGGTAGTATTGTGTATTCGGTATTAATCCCTATCAAACGGTGATAAGTGGTGTCTGAGTATATGAACAACTTAAGTTTGTGAAGTAGTGGAAAGATTTTTAAGAAAATATTCTATCAAATTTTGCCATATGGTATTTTTTCTTAAAAATCTCTCCACTTCTCTTGACAAACTCAAGTTGCTAATATATTTACACATCACGCATCACAATTTAATAAGGACTACCATCGAGTACTTAATACTACCTGGCCACTACAATTTTTTCCCTCGTGGACACATATTATGCAATTGACTACTAATTCATTCGATGGTCTAAACAGGTGGGTAGCAGAAAATAAAATGCAAGATATGTTATTCGTATCTATGTTTTTTTCCTTGTACAGTGATGTATTTGGTCCCATCACACTGTTATTAATAAATACTTATTCATTTTCTTGTTATTTTCTCAATATTAGAAAGATGACACATGTTTGCTACACTACTATTTATTATTTCTCTACCATTAAATAAGTTAGTAGTGGTTATAACTTAACAAAAGGTGAGAAGGTAGGATACGTGTAAACAAAAAGTGAGTTATTACTTATTTATCCAAGAGGTGATAAGATTTCTGTAGTAATTTTTTGAACTTTTTATGATAGTTTGAAAAAGTTAAATAGCGTGACCAATCCTAACTAGAACTAGAGTATTTGCTTTATACTCGTATTAGAATGGTGGCACGCACTATTGTCGCGCCCCAATTTTTCGCACTCGAAAAAATACACAACTGAGAAAAATACGGTACTCTATCATTAGAACTTATCCTCCTAGAAGGACAAATGCGACTAGATTTGACCTTGAAATTGATTTGATTAAGGGCTATTGAAAAAAGTTTGGAGTCATCACTTAACTTTATTAAGATGAGTTAAGTCACTTAAAACCAAGTAAAATCCAAGATTAAATTTAGGATTTTTCAAAAGGTTTTAGAAAATTTCCTCAAGAGAGGGTTTTTAAAGAAAACAAGTTGTTTGGCAACCTTTGAAAATATTTAAGCCATTTTTGTAAATAACTTCGTTTTTGGTCTTTGAAAACAATGATTCTAGATTCAAAGATTTGTTATATATAGGGAAGATGCACTAAGCTATCACTCTATCCCGCCCTTGTAGTACCTACATGTCTTTTCATTTTAGGTTCACTCATTTAGAATCTCCGATTATTCAATGTCTACTACTATCTACTTTGAAAAGAAATTTAGAAAAAGGTTTGATATGATGCATGATATACAAATACAAGAAAATGATTTGATCTTGAAAATAAATTTGAAGTTTGAAAGAAGCTGTGGGAATTAGAAACTTGAAAAAGGTTGTGGAATTGAAAACTTAAAGAAGGTTATGACCGCACCCATGAGGGATGCCTACGTATCCCTTTGTTGGGAATCAAGTCAGTTGTAGTTCGAACTCGGGGTCCGATTGAAAATAGACACTTTGGGGTCTTGTTTGATTTAAACTTTGATTGGAGGCTTTAAAATTGAACTTTGATTTGAAATTGACTTTGATTTGAAAGGTTTGAATTGAGTTTTAAAATCATCTTGACTTGAATTGGAGTTTGAAAACCATCTTGTTTTAGAAAAGAGTTGAAGCTTCCTAACTTTACGGTTATGGTTGAACTAGGGTTTCTATCTCCTAGGGCTTAAGTAACTTAGAGTTTAAAGCATGCAATTGAATTGGAAAGACTTAATTTGAACTTAAGAGGTTTGATTTTAGAAAATTGAATTTTAGGTAAGTGTCGTTTTAGGAAAGTTGAATTTATGATAGATTAGGAAAAGATTTGATTTAGAAACACTTGACTTGAAAAAACTTGTAAAGATTTGACTTGATTTGGAAATATTTGATTTGGAAGAATTTAAAAAGTTAGAATTTGAAAAACTTGAACTTAGGAAAACTTTGAATTAAGAAGGTTCCATATTAAGAAAGTTCTATTTTTGAATTGTTTCCATTTTAGAAAAGAGTTGATTTTTAGAAAGTTTCGAATTTAAAAAGATCCATTTTAGGAAAGTCTTGACTTAAGAATGGTTTGAATTAAGAAAGATTTGAAATTTAAAAATAAGATTTGAAAGCTTGAAATTAGGAAAGGTTTGAAAATTTGAATTTAAGAAAGATTGAAATTAGGGAAGATTTGATTTCTATTTCCCAAATGGGAAGATTGGATTTTATTTCCAAAAAATAGATGATTTGATTTTGTTTCCAAAATTGAAGGATTTGATTTGGTTTGCTAAATTAGAAGATTTGATTTGACATAGAATTGGAATGGTTGAATTTTGAAAATCTTGGATTTGGAGATCTATGATTTGGTAAGAAAAGAGATTTTGGAAATCTATGATTTGATGTAAAAAATAATTTTAAAAACCTATGATTTGATGCAAAATAGAAAGTCATGATTTTAAGAAAGGAATTAAGGTTTCCTAATCATGGATTTTACGGCTTGACTTGGACTTTATGATAAAGAGTTTTGGAAAAATAGATATTTAAAAAGAGTTTTTTAGGAAGTAGATTTGCAAAATTATTTAGAAAGAGATTTGAGTATGGACTTTTGCAAAGTTCTTGAATATCTCACTTTCCTAAAACAATTCTAACCATGAAAAGATTATAATTATTCTAAGGTTGTGATTTTGAAAACAAATAGAGTTTGAAATATGAACCATAATGATCAAATTGAATGTAACACTTTCATAAAATAACGCTAACCATGGAGTGACTAGAATCATCTTAAGATTGTGATTTTGATAAGAACAATTTAGCGTTTGAACCCAAAATTTGATCCTTGATGGTCACATTGAATTGTAAGCACCCCATTTTTGCCTGCTCGGCAATCTCCGGCCCAACTGGATTCGGTTTTCAACATCACAACACATGCAAGCTCAAGATGAGTCTTTCAATCTCCAATCCAACTAGCTGGTCGCTTCTCAGGCCCACAAGGATCCGCTAAAGCCTTAAGCATCATTATTCTAGGCAGTTTTTCGGACCAGGCGGTCCCGGAAACCAACACCATCCAAGTAGCTTCCCGGGATTGGGCGATGTCGAGGACCAACACCTCATCAAAGATTCCAGACGGTTCACTTCGAGCGCCTGCTAGCCCGCCAATGTAGAATGTCCGTCATTCGGTAGTTCTCCGAAACCAAGCGTTCTCGGAAACCAACACCACCCTTTCAAGTAGCTTTCTAGGACCAGGCGTTCTCAGGAACCAACACCACCCTACAAGTAGCTCTCTAAGACCAGGCGTTCTTAGAGACCAACACCACAAAGGTAGTTTTCCGAGACCGGGCGGTTTCGGGAACCAACACCTAGGTCAACACCGGCGCCTGCTAGCACGACTCGGTGAAAAATGACCAAATCTGCCTCTTGGACCTCCAAGCACGTTTTGGGAAAGTTCAAAATCCCTCCAAATGATCATTCCATCCTTCCATAATGTTGTCAAACCATTGGGCGTCCCCCGCATGCCATTTGGTCCAAATCCGGTCCTATTCCGGCTCACCCTGGTCAAAATGACCATTTTGCCCCTAAACGACTTGACACGGCATGAACCCCGCTGAACAGCGACAAACCCTCTTAAAACCATCCCTGAATAGCCCTACACGCCTAACACAATATACCAGACCATTCCTGACCATTTCCAGCCAACTTCGGTTAAAATGACCGTTTTGCCCCTAGGAGCAAAAAACACCCCGAAACAGCACCGGCCTTGGGGTTTCGAACAAAGGATTTCACCGCACGCCTTTGTTTAACCCAAGGAACACCCTACGACACTAAACTCACACAAAGCGATACAAGTTCCCTGGAGCGTCTGGCAGACGCTCTGCCCAAATTGTCTTTTCCCCCGATTCCCTGGTTATAATGCACCGTCAACTAACTTGAGAAATGCGTAAATCAGAAAATTCTCGAACACTCGTCCATAGATCTCTCCATCGATATAGTTCGATCGAATAGATCGCTCCCCGAAGCCCTCCATCGTACGGCGTGCAAAGCATGACTTTCAACAACCCCTGGAGCATCTCGCAGACGCTCCGCCAAGGTTGACTTTTTCTTCGATTCCCTAATCAAAACGCACCGTCAAACGACTTGAGAAATGCGTAAATTTGGGAATTCTAGAAAGTATTTCCAGAGTACTTTCTATCGGAACAGCCCGATGAATAGATCGCTTCTCGAAGGCCTCGATCACATCAAATGAAAACAGCTACTTTCGAACACACACGGAGCGTATCACAGACACTCCACAAAAGTATCCTTTTTGGCACGCTTCCCAAGACGATATCCCATGCTTCTGAACATAATTCAAACTCTTCGAAAACATGAAAGTTCATCGGTTGCACTAAGAGAACATCCCGAGTGCGATCGATTCCCTTGGAACTTCCCGGTTGGCCCAATTATCGAGGCAAAGTTTGAGTGAATCTTCCTGGTGATGGAGTGTATGCTACATGCGCTCAAATTTTGTTCAGATCGACCGACTTTCGATCAACGGTTGAGATTTAACCAGTACATGGGGTGCCACGTGTTATTTTGGCAATGGAACAGTACCTATGCATGTCCTACATGCGCACGGCCAAAGTTTGGCCATGTGCATGTAGCACATGCGCATGGTCTGTTCCAGATTGCCTATAAATAGAGGCCTCCCCCCTTGCATATTCCAGGTCCAAAATTGATAAGAAACTCTGTTGAAATCACTCCAGAAACTCGAATCTCTACATATATTCCTCCCCTCCAACACTTAGGTTAGATTCTACCTCTCCTAAGCCTATATACTCCATACACAAAGCCTCATACACACTTATACACTCCACTTGAGCCTCTCAAGCCTTCTTGAAGTCACTCAAGCTCCAATCAAGACATCCATTGAAGATTACAAGAGTGTTGAAGGCAAAAGGTGGTATCCCTTTTATATTTGTGCTCTCCCCCACTCTTCTCTTCTCCCTCCTAGCCTACTTAGGCTATTCTCTATTTTAATCCCCATCTTCAACCCCCCCTTTCTTGCATGCTTGAGCCAAGAGCGCTCCTAGATCATGCCTAGAGGAAAGCAAGTGAGAGCCTTCGTGTAGGGGGACCTCTCACTAGCCTACTTTAAGATGGTATGGCCTAAGAGTCCCTTGTTTGTATGGTGAAGCCTAAAAGCCTTGTATGTAAATCATAACCCTTTGCATATGATTATTTTAATCATGTCTTGCATGCTTGGCTTCATTTTATGTTTATTGTCATATTCCATAATGCTTGCATTGCTCTTAATTTCATGATATTTCCAAGTTCTACATATCCTTCAAAAATTGCTCCAAGAGTTGGCCCCTTGAAGTTTAGGGTGAGACCTTAGGAGCCATGCCTTAGAAAATCCCTCACAACCCCCTAATTCATACTTTTGCACCATTGTATTTCAACTTGCATGAAAATTGCTTTCAAACTCTCTAATTTTCAAGGTTTCCATGCTCTCAAATTTAGTGGTTAAAATGGCCCCATGGAACCCTCTCTTGGGTGGTCGCCCTTTATATTGGCCATAGGACCCCTAAATTGTTAGAATGGTTCCCTTTTCTCCTTATGATCGCCTAAAAAATTATGTTCAAATCCTTTTATTTTTATGGTTTTCATTTTCTCAAGTTTAGTGGTTAAAATGGCCCCATGGAACCCTCTCTTGAGTGGTCTCCCTTTTTATTGGCCATATGAACCCTCTATTGATAGAATGATTCTCTTGAAAAATGGTTTTCAAAATCCTTCCCCAAAGATGATTTCAAAAATGCACTCTCACCATCTTTGCATCAAAAATGATCTTCCAACAAATCACTATCATTATGTTGAATTTTGACTCCTTATACTCTTGTCAAGATATTGGTTATAATGGCTATAAGGAAACCTTCCTTGGAATGGTCTCCAATCACCAACCATATAAACCATATTCTTAGCTAGAGTCAAAATTTTCATGGAAATGATCTTCATAAAGATTACCAACCAAAGTCCATTGCATATCATGTTGTGTTTTCAAAACTCTTGCTAAGAGTGCATCAAAACAACTTTCAAGACCATTCTCCAATCTAACCCTAGGTTAACTTGACCCTAGTTACCAAACCCTAGGTTAACTTAACCCTAGGTACCTAACCATAGGTTAACTTGACCCTAGTTACCTAATCCTAGGTTAACTTGACCCTAGTTACCAAACCCTAGGTTAACTTGACCCAAGTTGTCAAACCCTAGCTTAACTTGACCCTAGTTACTAAACCATAGGTTAACTTGACCCTAGTTACCAAACCCTAGGTTAACTTGACCCTAGTTACCTAACCCTAGGTTAACTTGACCCTAGTTGACCAACCCTAGGCCAACCCTATTTTGGTTAATACACTTCAAGGTTCCAACTCTTGAACCCTTTTTTTTCAAATGATCATTCAAATTTTCCAATTATCCTCTTAACCTATTCTTCCAAAACCTCCTACCCCCATGATTTCAAAAACCCAACTCCATACACTATTCTTATGTTCCTACACTCCATCTTCAAGACCCTTCCAAAGATGTTTTCAAAGAGTCACAAACCTAAGGTGTCCCTAACCCTCTCAGGGTTAGGGATTCAAAGAACAAGTGATAAATCAAGATCAACCTCTAAGGTTGTCCATATTAGGATTTCAAACACCACTTTCAAAAACAAATTCATCAAAACATTTCAAAATCATACCTCCAAGGTTTTCAAAACAAGATTTCAAAAACACTCTCAAACTCTCTTGGGTTATCCAAAAACCTTTTCCAAAATTCTCTTAAATTGATCCAAAAACATTTTCAAAACACACCACCATCTAATTTCAAGTCAAAACTTTCAAGACCACAAAGAGTCTTCAACTTCCAAAGACCTCAAAGCGTCTTAAACTTTTCCAAAGATCTCAAAGTGTCTTAAACTTTTCCAAAGTCCTCAATGTGTCTTCAAGCTTTCCAAAGGCCCTAATGCGCCCATCTTCCATCGGGCTCTTGCCCGAACTACGATTGACCTGATTCTCGCCAAATGAGATACATAGGCAACCTAAAATGGTGCGGTCATAACTTTTATTTCAACCCGAATCCCTTTTTCAAAAATTCTAATCAATTCAAAGTTTCTATTCCAAACTCTTTCAAAATCTCCATTATTTTCAAACTTCTTCCAAAACTTGCACCATGCATCATTCATCCAAAAAGTGATGACTAAATCCCTTTTCCAAAGTTCTAAAGTGGATATTAAGTGGACAATGGTAACCGGTTATTCTAGTGAGTAAATCAAGGATGATTAGACATGTAGGTACCGAAAGGGCGGGGTAGGGTAATGATTTTAGGATATCTTCCCTATACGTAACCAACCCCTGAACCATAGATTAGTAACTATAGATAAATAACCAAACAGGAGGAATTTTAAATCTCTTATTTCCTTCTTCTTTTACTTTTCTATTTTCTTTAGCTTCTTTTCCTTTTTCTTTTTTTTTTTTTTGCTCAATAAATGTAGGATCCAAGCATAGCATTAAATAAGTAAACTTAATGGGTTTCTAAGTACAATTGGTGACTTATTGGCCCCACAGTGGTATAAACTCACGAAATTGTGAAGCAAGAAGTACAATGCACAATTAGCCAAAAGCATATAATAAACTCGCATCACATGATTTGTTGAGAATCAATACTAAATTTCTCTAGCTGGTTCTCTTTCTAGAAGGTTCTCTCTAGGTCTTTCTCTTAATCTCTCTAGATCATACTTCCTTGGGTCACTAGATTTTCTAGTAATCTATTACTTACTAGAAAGTTCTCTTGCCAACTTAATGGTAAGTGGTTCCACCAACATTGCAACCTATATAAAGGGCACTTGGTGTAGCTCTTGGACATAGAGAGTTAAGTGAGCAAATAAGTGTAAAGCAAAGTGATGTGAGGTAGTGTGGAGTGATGTCATGTGCAAGAGTGAGTCTAATATGTGAATCTAGAAGTGAGTTTAGTGTGAAGTAATCAAGTGTGATGTCACATGAGGTGCTGTGAGTGTAAGTGAGATTTTGTAGTGTGCATTTGGGTACACTCTTGTTGTGTACAATTGTGTTGTATCAATAAATTTTCTTTAGGTATTTTTTGAGTGATTCCGCTGCGTACTCAACAATTTGGTACCAGAGCCAAGTCAGTCAGGATTGATTTTTGAAAGGTCGTCATGCTAGGGATATATTAGAGCCACGCGATCAAGGATTGGGTTTTTTGAGGCATTGCCACGTGGAGAGTTGACTAGTCTATCGAATAGGGACCAATTTCTCGGAGCGTTGCCCAGTGGAAGATTTAGTAAGGCAGGAGATTAGAGCAGAGCTTGGCGGTCAGGGACCGTGGTTGTAGGCACCGTGCAAGGGGGATATTATTGTTCGTGCACAATCCACGATTGTGAAGCTGCTTGTCTGGGACAAGGCTTGCTTGATAGTATGAGTGGTTGTACCAAGTCACAATGGCAGATCTCCAGTTCATGGGCACGATGGAGAAGCTTAACAGCCAAAACTATAATAAGTGGCAGGCGTGCATGGAGTCTTATTTGTAGGGGCATGATCTGTGGGAAGTTATTGGCAATATCGACACTACACCACCTTTTACAAAAAATGCTGAGAGACTCCGAAAGTGGCAGATCAAGGCCGGGAAGGCAATGTTTGCGATTAAGGTGACCATCGAGAAAGATATGTTGGAGTATTTAAGGCATGCTACCACACTGAAGGAGGCTTGGGCAACGCTAGTGACTCAATTCTCATGGAAGAATGATATAAGGCTTTAGCACTTTAAGTGTGAATTAATGTCCACCACACAAAAGCAATTGACAATTAACGAGTATTTCACTAAGTTAAAGTCTCTCTGTCACAAAATTTCTAAATTAGATCCTTCTTCAAAGATTAGTGAAGAACGGATAAGAAGGATTATTATCCATAGGGTGAGGCTTAAGTATCGGAGTTTCATTATGGCTATACAAGACTGGCAAAAATAACCTTCACTTAAACAATTAGAGAATTTATTAGCCAACCAAGAAATTTTGGATAAGCAGATGACTGGGGTCTCACCAAAGAGTGAGGAGGAAGCACTCTTTAACGGCAACAAGAGAGGCAGACCCAGAGGATGGAAAGGACAGGGAGGCACCAGAGATAAGAATAAAGAAGATGATGGTAGTGATGAAGATGATTTGAAAAGTTAGGGAAAGAGGAGTTCTCAATCAAGGGGAGCTCAAAGGAGACGAGATAATAGAGGCTCTAGGATTGAAAGGCAAAGTGGTGAGTTCTATAATTGTGGCAAGAAAGGACATTTCACACGAGATTGTGGGCTGAAGAGAAAATCAGATGAGGGAAACCTGGTGACATTGAATGATCGACAACAGGAGGTTGATATTGAATAAGAATGGGACTTTGATGTATCCCTTACTACAACATGGGTTGATGAACACCAACAAGAGTATGATAGCAAAGGAGACTAGGAAGCATCATTTGCTATAACGAGGCTTGGTGATTACTACCATGATTACGAGAGCGAAGAAGTGTGGAATTTTCAAACGTCCTTTCTTGTAATGAGGTTTGATGAGGTGGCATGCATAGAAGAAAATGAGATAGACTTCGTCGTGCAAATGATCGAGGAGCAACTTTTTATTGCCTCAAGTGTAGTAGCCTAGCATGAGCTACATGTTGATGCACTACCAGAATAGGATGCTGACTCTGTGATCACTAGAAATGTTCAATCAAGAGCTTGTTATCGAAAAATCTAAGGGGAATGAACAGCCACTAGATGCACTCATGGAAGAGCTAGTTGTTGAAGCCTTGGAGGATGTGAATGAAAGAGATAAAGGTATTAAACATCTTGAGGTTGACAGGGTTAAACAAGAAGAGTTCAAACAAAGATCAGGTGTTGGTCCTCATAAGTAGGCACAGAGAATTAGTGGCCAAGTTGTCATAGGCTTGGACAAAGTAGCAGATACTAAGAAGGCTATTGGTATAGACAGGTTTGAAGAGGCTATAAATTTGAACCTCTCATTGAAGGTGATCCATGTTTATTCTGGTGAGAAAGCAATGACAACTCCCAAGAAAACGAGCTTTCTTCATTCCTCTATTGGTCCAACAAAGCCTCTAGCCAAGGCACAAATCTTGGGATGGCCACCACCAGTTCGATTGATCTGTAAAGGCGTCATCCAAAAGATCTATAGTGAGGAGAGTGAGAAGGTTGGCAGTAATACTGTGATTGTTAAAGATGGCGATCGAAAACTCGTAAGTGATGTCCCGTGGAAGATTGACAAAGAAATTCATTGCTACAGTTCAAGAAGAGAAATTTATTATTGAGGGGGAGTTTTGAGAATCATCGCTAAATTTCTCTAGGTGCTTCTCTTTCTAGAAGGTTCTCTCTAGATCTTTTTATTGATATCTCTAGATCCTACTTCCTCAGGTCACTAGATTTTCTAGTAATCTGTTACTTACTAGAAAGTTTTCTTGCCAGACTTAATGGTAAATGGTTCCACCGACATTGCAACCTATATAAAAGGCACTTGGTGTAGCTGTTGGACGTAGAGAGTGAAGTGAGCAAATGAGTGTAAAGTAAAGTGATGTGAGGTAGTGTGGTGTGATGTCATGTGCAAGAGTGAGTCTAGTGTGTGAATCCAGAATCCAGAAGTGAGTTTAGTGTAAAGTAATCAAGTGTCACGTGAGGTGCTGTGAGTGGAAGTGAGATTTTGTAGTGTGCATTTGAGTACACTCTTGTTGTATACAACTATATTGTAGCAATAAATTTTCTCTAGGTACTTTTTTGAGTGATTTAACTGCGCACTCAACATGATTCACATTCACTACAAATGTTTTTTTTTTTTTTTTGTCGTTCAAATGTTATGAAACATATTTTAACCATTGCAGAGACTCTGCTTGCCTTTTTTTCAGACATGTGAATTGACTAATTTTGAATTGTCTTATTCGTGAATTGAATAAAATGTTGTTAAACGAATGCTAGTACCAGGCACCCGATGGAGTACTCTGGCGCTTTGACATCAGCTTGTAGGAGCGTTAGGCACCTAAACGTTTCTCGGCCGCACGTAATGCTAGCATTTATTTTCACGTGTTTGGTGGTAAAATTAAAACAACTCAAAGATTTGCAAGAATAATTATTAGAACCGAATCGTTGATTGAATTAGTTAAGACACCGGTTCAATAGTTTATTAGTTTAATCGTGATTTAATTAGTTTAATTAATTATATAATAAATAAATAATAAAAATATATTTGAATAAAGTTATAGTTAAAAAAATTATCAATGGTTTAAATGATATTTTCTTTCATACAATAACTTAAAATAAATATAAAATAAATACTTTATAAGAAAAATATACAAATAAATAAGTATATTAACATTCAAGTGAACTTATTTTTCTCTCTAATTTAATATCTTTTAATCTAGTGTACACTAGTATTCTTATTTTTAAAAGAAATGGCGTAAAACTTGACAATAATATGTGTTATTAAGAAAATAATGTTCATTACATTTTGCCTATTTTTTTCTTTTTTTATTCTATACCATTCTCTTTGTCATCTTTATTTTTCCTATTTTTTGGTTTAGTTTATAGTTTATAAATTTTAATTATTATTTTTGTAATAATTATATAAATATATCCAATTATAATTTGAAAGCATATAGAAATATAAGTTTAAAAATGTGAAAACAACACAAAGTACAAAAGTAAGATTGTGCATTATTTGCCTTGTATATATATATATATATTTTTTTGCATTCTCCTCTTTCTTCCTTTTCCCTATTTTTGGTTTTAGTTTAAAAGTTTTGCTTTTTTATTATATTTTTCGTCAAAAAATCACAAAAAAATGTTTATAAAAAAACATATGATTTTAAATTATGCTTAATTTATGCTATTTTGACTTTTTCTTAAAAACTATCCAATTCTTTAAATACTTACTAGTTCACCGATTTTCTTAAATATAGACCGGTTCTTCTGGTTCAACCCATTTCTTATGCATTTTTGATATTTTAATTGAATTAGACTAGTTTAGAATTCGGTTCCCAATTCAACAAGTTGAACCGACCGATCCGATCCAATTTTAATAACTATATTTGCAAGACTTATTTTGTTTATGGAATTTCAAGTTTAGGGAACTTTGAAACATATATTTATCTAATTCAAGATTGAGGGATTAGTCAATTATTTTGCTAGGCGCCTAGACAAATCTTGTATTAATTAATTACAAATTAATTCATTTTAAATGTGTCAACTCATTTGAAAACATGCCCTTAATTTGTGTATTTATTCAGAGAAGTGTTGTGAAAAGTCCAGGTTAGTTGATGACTGACCGATAATTATTGCACTCAGTATTCACCAATTTCACTGTGCAAGTTGCGGTCATCAACTTGATGCATTCAGTGGGAAAATCTCCCACGTGATTATGCCGCATGTCTGCAGATTTGTTGGCTAGATTTAAGGCCTCTGTTCTCATCAACTGCAAGTATAAATAAGAGGCTTCCGATACAATTTAAGAAGATAAGATGAGAAAGAAAGAAAAGAAAGAAACGGAGAGAAATAAAAAAAAAAAAAAAAAAGAGAGAGAGACAGAACAAATACTCTAAATAAATATTTAGAGAATAGTTGTATTTTTATTTTTATTTTCTCTTATAATAATAAAGTCTTAAGTGATTCAGAAAATCAATCTTAATAATTTCAGAATAACTAATTTGATAATATTTAATAATTTTAGAATAACTATTTATTATAACTTGTGTTAAGTTATATTTATCTGTTTTATATTTCTTTAATTTTATAACAGAGAGAAAGAAGACAGACTAATGGTAGGCTATAAATTGAAGGGGGGGGGGGGGGGGGGGGTGTGGTGCTAAATAGAACAAGATTGTAAAATGGCTCTAATTCCACTCTTGCAACAATATATGGTTGCAAGAGTTAACATAATGTGACGTGTGAATGAATTCATTTTGACAAATTTGAATTAGTTTCATTCACGTGAATTGGGTATCTTAGGGTAGTGATTCATGAGTGAATCTTGGGTTTCTTAGTTTTACTGATTGATTAGTGAATTTTTAAAATATATAACAGGCCACCGTACATCCTCGTGTATCTCATGTTTCCGCAGTTTCATATCAGAATAGTTACTTCCTTTAATGGGTTAGCAGTGATATATAACCGACGGCTGTACATCGTCATGTATCTCCTTATTCATACTTATTTTTTTATTATTTTATATATTGCAGAATAATTATCACCTTTTATCGGTTTATTGGGCTAGTGAAGGAGATGTCAAATTCAAGAGAGACCTATTGGCTCCTAAGTACGAACAACCTGCAGAAATGGAATCTGAAATTGTGTAATAACAATCAAGGCGTATTTTGATTTTTCTATTTTATTTAGCATCTTAAAATCTCTTTATTACACTACGTGGGTCATTTAGTGTTTTTGTTATCCTAAATTTCTGACTAAATCGAATATCAACTCAAGATAATCTACATAACCTGGATTTAACACAATATTGTTGTTGTTTTTTGTTTTTAAAATAACCAAACTCAACACAATTCATTAACATTGTTTAATTATTGTTACTAAGTTGTTAGTGCAAGACCTTGATGATGTTAGTACTTAGTAGCAGTGTTCTGTTAAAACGTCAAAAACATTAGCCTAATGCATGAGGTTCTGTTAAAACGTTATTTTACATATAAAGATGTTACTTTTGTATTTCGAATTCATGAGGTTCAAGTCATAATGGAAAAACATCACCAACACCTGCTCTCATTAAAATTGCAATGAAGATAAAGTAACAGGAAAGCACCCATTTAACAGTAGCACGCCATTTGCAGGGGTGGAACTAGGCTTTTCTTTTGGGGGTGTCAAAATAAAACACAAATTTTTCTTCCTGGTGATATAATTATTATATACTGAAGTTTGCGTTAGACATACTTTTAAATTCAAGCACTACAAATATATTAAAATGCAAGACTAAATTTCTATATGAAAAATAAACCAACTTCTATTAAAGATTAGAAAAAGAAGAAAAAAATACAGATTAATTGTTTTATAAACAAAAATTGGGTAAAAACCACAATCCACTTTATAAATTTTTTTAAAAATTTTAGTGGATAAGAATTTTAAGAAAAGTTTTTAATTATGGAGGGTGTCGGTAGAATAGATATTTACTAGACTTCTATATCTTCTATATCTATAATATGATGAAGCAAACACTTTTGGTGAAGCCTCCACTTTGGTGAGGCTTATTTTTGTTGACAAAAACAACCGATAGAAAAAAGTTTGCTCAGTTTATATTTAACACATGCAAAGATAATTATATAATAGTTACTACTAAATTGTTTCTTCAGATTTTGTAACCGTCCGCTACTAAATTAATGATAAAGAGAGTGATTGGATATAATATGGCGCATGCAAATAACACGTGCAACCTTTTAATACTACATATAGAATGATCCGGCAAAAACCAGGGTGCCACGTCAAGTGTAGTTCCGCCCCTTCTCATTTGTCATTGCTAAGTGTAGTGCTGATAATCATCATCGCATTCAGCAATGTACATTGAGTGATTTTTTTCTTTTAAACAACAAAATATATTGAAATACCACCCTGCAACAACCACATATAAATACCTTCTAAACAAAAACATCTGAGAATCTCACAAGTTGAAGTGATTCAAAAGACTAAAAACAAGAGCAATAACAACCCTTAAATGGAGAAATCAAGACCTCAAACCTAACCACTGACAAGATTTTATCAGCAAAAACATATGGATTCAATTTTGTTTTCCTATGTTTGAAACTAAAATTTATTAAAATAAAATAAAATAAAATAATATTTTTATGTTCTTTTTTTACACCTTTTCTTTTCTTTTCTTTTTTTTCATTCCCAAATCCTTCGTCTACGCAGCCTTAAGAGTCTGCTGGAATTTGTTTAGAGCACATCCTAAAGATACCTTTTTGATTAAATAATAATAACAATGAATATACACATTTCACATGGTGCTCTGAAATGACACCTATCAATTTCTTTGTTGGATTCATGGGATGCTGTAATTAAAGCCTATTCAGAAATGTGCATTTAAAGTATTTGTGTGTATACATACATATATAACCAGAAGTTAGAGAAGCGATAGGATGACAATAAGGGCCTTCTTTTAATTTTCATTAAAAAGGTGCCCTTAGTTTATTTATTCAGAGAAGTGTTATAAAACTAAATAAACTAGCAAGTAAAATATTCAAACACAATATATAATAAAATTAATTTTTTTGAAACTGTTAAATAATAATTTAATAGTTCTTCTACAACTATAGGGATAGATATTCTTGATCACCTAAGCATGTATTTTTTTCATAAGATAAAATAGAAAGACAACATAAATTTAAATTGTTTACCTACACTCTTTATTTTTTTCTTTCTTATCTTTTTTCTCTTTTTCTTTCTCTTCCTCTCTTCTCTCTTTCTTTTCTTTCTCTCTTTTCTTTCTTCATTTTCTTTCTCTCTACGCAGCTCCTTTTATAGATAAGGAGGTGGAGTTGGTAATCACATGTTACCAACTCCACTTTCGGTCAGCCACACTTACCTAACTCTTTTATAACACTTTCCCTTGCATGACCGTCACAATAAACCTTATAAAATCATAGTGAAAGAAAAATGGGTGCGCTAAAATTGCCTCGTTAAAACCTTGCCACGAAAAACCCGTTGGAAAAAAAACTGTTGGCGAAGGTAAAAGAGTACAGTCTGCAACTCCCCCTCATTCATACATCTGGTATGAAGTACATGCTATATTATCTTCATATAATATCGTTGAGGTATCTTTGATTGAGGATAGTCCGCAACTATCTTGAATATGTTGGATCATAGATTTTAACCAAATGCATTCTCGACTTGCTTCATCAATTGCGATGATCTCAGAATGATATGAATAAGTTGCAGTTAATATCTGTTTCACCGATCTCTAGGATATAACAGTGTTACCATAAATAAAAACATACCCAGTTTGAGATCGAGCTTTATGTGGATTAGAAAGGTAGCCAATGTTTGCATAGCCAATTACTTCAGGTTGTGACTCTTTTGAATAGAATAAGTCTATATCAGTTGTCTATCGTAGGTAACACAGTATATGCTTAATTCCTTTCTAATGTTGTTGAGTTGGTACAGAATTATATCTTGCCAATACGTTGACGAAGAATGTTATATCAGGTCTTGTATAATTTGTAGGAGATATAAGAGCACCGATTGCACTAAAATATGGCACTTCAGGACCAAAAAATTCTTCATTATTTTCTTGAGGACGAAAAAGACCCTTCTGTATATCAAGTGATCAGACAACCATTGAAGAATTTTATGGATGAGCTTTATCAATATAACATTTTTTTGTATATGTCAACTGATGGATAAAATTCTTTCTGACAAATGCTTAATCTGCAAGACAAGACAATAATTTGTTCTTTTAAGGTATTTAAGTTTTCAATCACTAGTACCCATTTGAAATCTCCTCAAGAGTACCAATAATATCTAAAAGTATTAACATATATTACAATAATCATCAATGCATATTCTCATGTACTGTTCACATATCATTCTTTCAATAAATATTTATTGAGATAATTGTACCATCTGCGTCTAGATTGGTTTAACCCACACATATATCATTGAAGCTTGATAGAATATAATTCGAGGTATTTGCTTCAATTGCATATGTATATCATTACCTAATCCACCATATGAATAGGCTGTATTATACATTCATTAAATGCACATCTAGTCCTTCTAAGACTGACAAACTAATTAATAATATGAATGTAATTTCATCCTTATAGGATAGAATTTCTCATTATAGTCAATACCAAGTCTTTGCGAGAAACCTTCTGATACGAGTCGTGCTTTATATCGCACTATTCTATTTTCTCATTGCGTAAATACCCATTTGTATCAAACTGGTTTTACATCTTCAGGTGGGTGGACTATTGGTCTGAATACTTTACAGCTTCTGGTGTTTAAACTATAGGTCCAACATTTGCTGGTGTTTGGACTACAAGTCCGATATTTTCATCTTCTGGTGTTTGAACTACAAGTTCAAATACTTTACATTATGCTAATGAGTTTAATTATAACTCAGTAATTTCTTTTCATATTTTGATCGATCATATTATTGACAGTTGTCGACTATTTGTGGTTTAGTCACTGCATTACTTCTGGGAATTGCATTTAAATAGAAATATGTTGTTAACAACAATATCATTTCTATTCCATCATTCTCCTGTATTCACATTATTATTCATTGAGATCTTATTATTGTCAGATACCATTTCCTCTGTAGGAGATATCTTTTCAGGAGGTTTCTCTTTTGGGAATTCTTTTATAGGGGTTTCTTTAGAAAGTTTCGATGATGGATATTCCTCTGGAGGTTCATTTTCGTCTTCAACAAATTGCTCTTTAGGAGTTCCTTCTTCAAGAAGGTGCTCATTTTGTTATGTTTTCCTCTTTCTGAGAGTTTAATTTTTATACCGACATTCTTCTCACGCTTTAAGTGCTTTGAAATCATGTGCTATTATATGAACATATGATTCTACAGGGACATCAACATATTGTATTACAGGGACATTAATATGTACTATAACATTAGCAGCTAGTATCGATATGATTTAATTATCGTTTTTGTGTCGGTGAATGCTTTAGACAATTAATTTGCAATCATATATAAGTAAATAATTTCTTTGTGAACTTCAAATTCACATCGACTTGTCCGAAAATCACGCTACGTCTTATATCTCCCCCTAATGATGGAAAAACTGACGCAACATAAGGACTATCAGTAAAATATAAGAGTTAACAGTAAATAAAGATGTAACATTTGTATATATATGTATGCAGAGAAGTTTCTGTTTGACCATAAACAGGTACCTTTTTCAGTTCACCTAAACCTTTTTTCCTTTATGATGATTTCTTAATAACTCACGGACGACTGTCCGCGACTGCCCAATGGGACAATAGCAAGTAATAAAAACAATTTATTAGATCCAATTGATAATAGTTAAATTTTCTTAAGCACACACCAAATACCAATCTGATCCCAGTTGATAACAAATACCAAATACGAGATATTTAACATAATTGTGAATTATATTCTAAGGTATAACAAATTGGATCACATTAACAATTTAATTTTCAATGTCTCATACTAATGAATTATACAAAATACCAATTGGCATTAGTAACATCATCTAAATCTCTATTCATATATAGAATTCACTTTAATCATATAATACTTACCTACAACCTTGCAATCAAAGGACAAGCCTACATAATAATTCTAGAAAATCCATAATACATTCACATGCAGATATAGTATAAGGAGATAAAAAATTGTGCAAATAAAAAAAATAACAACTGACAATTTATTTTTCCTAGGTCAAGAAGATCTAAAATAAGCAGCGACAATATAAGTTGTAAATTATCATTACTTAATTGTTATATTCTTTTCATCCGATGCTCCTAGTATAAACATAATAAAAATAAAGTAAAAACATCTGTAAGATTTGAGCAAATTTTTTATGCTTTTAGTATAATAGAATGTATTATCAATATGGAGTTTTATTTTTTTTGACCATGTTATGTTAGCTTTTATAGAGCATAACTCTTCTGAGCTCGTCTACAACCTTCAATCAATTTATAATTCTTGATATTGTTTTAACATTAAATTCAGCTAATGTTAAGTGTACGATATATCAAAAAATTGTGTGCATTCTCGCAATGTCTGCTAGATATATATATTTTCTCATTCATATTTGTAATAATTGAAGTATTGGTATGATCCATGTCTTTAAATGCAAAATATATGTCATGTTTCATTGTCAAAATATTTCTATCATAGCAGTCTATTAACTATTTCATCATCGTACTATAGGTACGTGAACATCTTCATAATTCTTAAAAGGTTGAGCTCACATTATTCCACTTCTAGTGGCATTTACAACCTTTAAGCTATCTCCAAAAATTCAAAGATTATTACATTATAATCATATGTGTGACAATATCCATGATCATCAAATAAAAGTACATTCACGTCAAGGAATGATATAAAATTGGCCACATGTATAAGCTAATTATAGGACTCGATTGAGTGAGCTACACTACGCTGGATCCATACCATTCACTTATCACTTCAGTGATTGATACATATTATAAATTTGTATTCTTTTTAGAAAGATGATATAACACTAATAAAAACATAGGAACAAAATAGGGAACAAAATCAAAATAATGTGGAACTCATAAATAGTACCGTAAATAGTAATGTAAATAGTATGCATGAATAGCAACGTAACTATTTACCCTTGTCTTTTATTATATTTACACGATGAGCTATTGGAATACAATTTCTGAATTAATCCTCTTGATATTGCTACTTCTGGAGCACATTCGAGGCATAAAATATAAATATATTTATCTATCATATCTTCATCATGAAGCTTTCTTCTACATTATTTTTATTGTGGACGTATTTGAATAATAAAAATTGTACTCATTCTTTTATTTGGCAACACTGTACTACATCATTATTATTACAACTTTCGGTGCACTAAATCATTGTCTTGTAACTTCAGGTGCATTCAACCATAATCTTGCAACTCCAAGTGCATTTATTGATTATCTGGCAACTCCAGGTGGATTAAATCATAATATGTCTTGTGAAAAATTACAGTCTTCTGGCACTTGTATTTTTCAAACATTCAATGATGACATAATGATAAACCAAATTAGGCAGCGTCTATAACAAACATAGTAAATAATAGTAGCAACATAAATTAAAGCAGTAGCAGGTGATAAGCCGTCCTTATAAATTAACAATAATTAAATAAATTGCCTGCAGGCCTTAATAAATATTCTATAAGAGTGCTTACTTTCTTTTATTGTATTTCTAAAATCATTACTTCTGGAATGATCTAAATATAAAATATTTAAAGCAATACATATAATCAAATCTAACAATCATCAGTTAATGATCATGTCAAAACCTCTACCAACATATAAATGTTAGGTGGGTATTATGATAAAAGACTACAGACAGAACTGTAACAAGTATTGCCGTACTATTAATTAAATATTATTTTATATAATTACTTTGCTATTACTATTTATCACTGTTCATGAATAGTAGAGTTCATCTGATACATATATATATATATATATATATCACTATTTTTGTCTTTATTATAACTTTCAATCCAGACATCAAAATATAGTCAAGTCACATGTCTATGAAAAACTATTGAAATAAAAATTCCAAATTTATAAATATCATAGGCAAAACATGCAAGATCTGAGAGAAATAAAGCAACAAAGTTTTGAAATAAATACTATTTATTTCAACAGTTGAATTACTGTTCATACTATTCATGCGAATTGAGTAAAATAAAATAGAAAGACAATAGAAATTTAAATAGTTTACCTATACTATTTGCTTTTTTCTTTCTTGTTTTTTTTCTCTTCCTCTTTTCTCTCTTCCTTTTCTTTCTCTCTACGCAGCTCCTTTTATATAGATAAGGAGGTGGAGTTGATAATTACATGCTACCAACTCCACTCTCGGTCAGCCACACTTACCTAACTCTTTTATAACAGGAAGAAGGTAGACCCATGTTAGGCTATAAATTGAAGAGATGGTAGGCTATTGGTTTCATACAGAACAAGTGTGAAAAATGGCTCTAATACCACTGTTGCAACAATGGTGGCAAGAGCTATACAGAACAACACACATCAATCCCTTTGTCTCCTCTTTGCTTCTCCTCTTTTCACTCCTGTTTCTGCTCAAGTTCGCCAAAGGTGGCAGCAAACTCAACTTACCTCCTTCGCCACCAAAAGCTACCGATAATCAACCACCTCCACCTGCTAAGCACGCTCCCTCACCGTTCTCTCCATGCCATATCCAAGAAGTATGGCCCCATAGTACTCCTATACTTGGGTCGTGCTCCTACTCTCGTGGTCACTTCTGCAGAGATAGCCAAAGACATCATGAAGACCCATGACATTGCTTTTGCAAACAGAATCCGAACAAGGGCTTTTCATAACTTGATGTATGGAGGCGCTGATATAGCGTTTGCTCCACCCGGTGAGTATTGGAGACAAATGAGGCGGATCTGTGTTTTAAAGCTTTTGAGCCTCAAAAGGGTGAAATCATTTCGATTCATTAGGGAAGAAGAAGTTGATAGGTTGATTGAGCAGATACATCGTGCGTCTCTTGATGGAGCTTCTGTCAATCTTGGAGGGATGTTGGCTCATATCTCGAGCAGCATAGTATACAGATGTGTTCTTGGCAGAGAGTATGAAGGAGAAGATACTAAGAAGAGATTCGTAGAATTAGCAAAGACTGTGAATGGGCTCATGGGAGATTTTTGCTTTCGTGATTTCTTCCCATTTTTAGGATGGATGGATGTTCTAACTGGTTTAGTTAAAAGATTAAAAGAGACTTCAGAAGGATTAGATGCTTTCCTTGACGAGGTGATTGAAGATCACCAGAATTCAAAAAGCAATGAAGATCACCCTGATAGAAAGTGCTTTATTGAAATTATGCTCCATCTTTAGAAAGAAGGCATGCTAGAGATTGATCTTACCCAAGACAATCTTAAAGCAATTTTACTGGTCTCTCCCACTCACAACCACCCTCCCCCCTTCTCTCTCTCTCTCTCTCTCTCTCTCTCTCTCTCTCTCAAGCTTAATTTTATGCTCTTTGTTAATTACAGGACATGTTTATTGGAGGAACTGATACTACTTCAGTAACCATGGAGTGGGCGATGGCAGAGTTGATGAAAAATCCAACCAAGATGAAGAAAGCTCAAGAAGAGGTAAGAAGAGTGGTTGGAAAGAAATCAAAGGTAGATGAAGATGATATTCATCAAATGGACTACTTCAAATGTGTCATCAAAGAGACTCTAAGGTTACATCCTGCTGGTCCTTTCTTAATTCCTCGAGAATTGACTGATAGTGCTAAATTGGAAGGTTATGATATTCCTCCCAAAACAAGAGTGTTTATCAATGCTTGGGCAATTCAAAGGGATCCCAAATTATGGGACAGGCCAGAAGAGTTCCTTCCAGAGAGATTCGTTAACAACCCGGTTGATTTTAAAGGTCAAGACTTCCAATTCATCCCATTTGGTGCCGGGAGAAGGGGTTGTCCTGGAGTATCATTTGCCGTCATACAAGCTGAATATGTCCTTGCCAGTCTCTTGTACTGGTTTGACTGGAAGAGCCCAAATGGTGCAGATGGGGAGGACTTGGACATGACTGAGGTTCATGGGCTAGCATATCACAAGAAAACACGTCTTCAACTCGTTCCTGTGTTGTACTCTCCTTAAATCCCTCGAGTATTCATGGTCATAAAAATCAATGCATGTGAAGATGTGATATTGGCTTGCTTGTTTTCCTGCCAAGTTAGTTGTGTTTTATGTCAAATTATCAGGCGGAAATAAAGGCTCTACTTATTCTGTATTGGATTTGGATCCCTTCGTTATTTAGTTTTTTTTTTTGGTTGAATGGTCGGCTTGTTCTCATGCTAATAAAATATTTCAAGTTTGATCTCTTCTCATGTCTCTGCGTAACTAGCCATCATTTATGCAAGAAGCTTACATGATTCATATAGATGGTTGCCCTACAAGAACTCAAACGAACAGCCAGCCAAAGGTTTGAACACCCAGCAGCAAAAGGGAAAAAAAAAATGGAATTAGATCTCTCTATTCATATTTGAATCATCCACGTTCTATAGGTGAAAAATAAAGAAATGGTCCAGATGAAGCAACAATTTTAAGTTGAAATTTATTTCCTTATATATAGTACACAACCTCATTTATTTTTAAGGAAGTCTCAAGTCATAGCTAAGTTGGAATCATATGATCATGATTCCTTCATTTTTATTCTAAATCATGCATGTGTGAATATACTTCAATTAATGAAAAATTCTGATTTGGAGGTGTTCCATCATAATATAGTGTATGGTAATTTCACGCTACTTGTTTTTCAACCAAGCATGAATATCCATTGTGAGAATCAATGGTTTTTGTGAATGAAAAATGCTATTCTTCCAGAATTTATAATCAGAATTTTGAACCAAAATGATGTGGCAATGACAATTTTATAATTAAAATGCATCTTGATGGGTTCTTTGTTTTAAAGTGATAGGCCCACAACTCAGCCACATCATTCTGGTTATATTTTCTGGTTCTATATTCTGATTGTATAGCATTACTCTTTGTAAATTAGATTAGTTCAGTATTGTGATATTGTCATTAGTATAATTAAATTAACATCTCACAACAGTTTACACCCAACTCATGTTCCTATTAGTGGGAGAATAACGCTCCATTCATCTGACTTTCCTCAGACCTCACGACAGCAGCAAGAACCTCATGCGTGGATACGTCTTTTTTGGATTTTTTTTTTTTTTTTCGGCATTGCTAATAGGACACTATTCTTTACATGATCAAGCTCGGTGACCTTATTGCACTGACAACATAGTAACCGTAATTAAACGATGTCGTGTTAAACGATGTTGTTCGATGATGTGTCAGAGATCTAGTCAACCTACTCGAAGTGAAAATTTCGCTTAAAAAATAAAAACTCAAAGTGAAAAATCAACATACTATAATTGTGGGTATTTAAAATTAATATTTGGTATCTCTTTCACCAACCAAACGGCTAACCCCTTAAAGGAAATATCTATTCTTACATGAAATTGAGTGAATGGATGAGATAACTCACTTATCAATCAGTACAGTAAGAAACCCACATTCATGGTTATTTTTGGTTGCGTGAATGAAGTAATTTCGTTTATAGTTTATTAATTGAAAACTTGTCAATTTGTAATGAGATAATTCAAAATTTGTCTAATAGCAAAATTGTTTATTGATCTCCCAATTTTAAATTTATATTTCAAAAGAAATGAATAAAATGAAATGCTCATAAAAACCGCAAAATTTGTAGCGTCTACAACCAAACGCATGAATTATCCACAATTCATAAATGACCCAATTCAAAATTTGGTCAATTCACAATTCTAAAGTGAATTCTAAAGACAACAAAGCATTTGACTCATTCATGCATGCTCTACTTGGCTGAAGGATACATAGCTCAGTTGGTGGAGCTCAGCTCTTGCAATTGGATTGTCTATTATGAAAATATTGTAAAATTTTGATAACATGTTTTCAAAGCCAATGAAAAAGGAACTCGATAAAAATGACTGGCTGTGCTCTCTTCAAGAAGAGCTGGGCTGGTGGATCAAGAATAGGAATAAAGATATTTATATACATGTTAAAAATAATAAGAATAACTGATTACAACAATCTCAATTCCCTAAATAGTGGATTGTTAGCACTAGTTTAGGTGTTAAAATAGTGCTTTAATTATAAATTATTCTAATATGCCATTTTTTTACATCTTTGCAAAAATTTTAAGCTAAAAGCAGCCCAAAGTAGGCTAAATGAAAAAAGGATCGTTCAAATGGTTCAATGAGCGTTCAAACGGTTCAATGGGCATTCAAATGGTCCACCAAGCGTTCGACAGCTCTATCAAACGCATGTCACCATTTGCAAATTACAGAGAGCACATTCAACATTAGTGACAGGTTTGAAGACCGTTTGATAGTTACTGCGGCTTGCAACCACCGTTTGAAGACCGTTCGAGCTCTACAATTTTTGATGATATAAAAGTTGTATTGGCTGAAAATTAGATAAAGAATTTAGTTTGTACTTATTTCCTTAGATAGAGAGAGTTAGTTATAGAGTTTTGTAGAGAGAGAAAGTGTATTTTCTCACATTTTTTTTTACATTTTTCTTGTATCAAAATACAGTAGTTTATCAATTTCAATGCAAGATCTTCATTTCTTGAGGATTTTTATGATGGAATGAAGTAGCTAAACTCCAATTTGGGTGCAATTGTAAAGATTTGCTAAGGATCTTCAAGACTTTCCATGAAGATATATGAATCTCATTGAATTATCTTAAGAATTCTCTCATTCTACTTGATTGAGTTTTGGAATCTATTAGAAAACTTAGGTTCATAATACAATTTGGTAACTTATATGCACAATTCTTCAATTGACATAGAAATTGCACAAATTTAAGGTTTGAACCTATGATTCTTTCAATAGCTTATACTTCTAATCTCAATTGGGTATAAATTCATGGTTTTATGGTTGCAATTTCTCGAATCAAGGATTTATAGAGTGATCTTTGATTTGAGTTAACAAACCTTCATTGGAATTCTTGTTGATCTTGGTAAATTAAATCAATTGTATCCAAATCCTCTTAAATTTCTTAAGATTCTCAATTGCTTGCTTAGTTGATAGTTTAGTTGTTAATTGCCTTTAAATTCCTTAGTATAGTTATTGAATGTCAATTAGTTTTATTTGAATTGCCTAGTTTTTAGTGAATCGCCTTTCTCAAAACTAAAAAATTTTTGGTATACTTTTTTTAATCTTAAATTCAATTTTATTTGATTTGCAATCTAATTTGAGTGAGACCATTGTAAGTTTAGCGTTCATTTTTATATTGGAATCAATCTCATGAGAAGAACAATAACCGAATATTAACCAGTAAACTGTATTACGAAAGCGTACACTTACAAAAACTTGACTCGATCCCGCAAGTGTATAGTTTTGCAATGTAGTTTATTGTAAGCACCCCATTTTTGCCCGCTCGGCAATCTCCGACCCGACCGGGCTCGGTTTCAAGCATCTCAACACATGCAAGCTCAAGATGAGCCTTTCAATCTCCAATCCAACCAATTGGTCACTTCTCGGGCCCACAAGGACCAGCAGCAGCCATAAGCACCATTATCCCAGGCAGCTTTCTGGACTGGGCGGTCTCGAAAACCAACGCCATCCAAGTAGCTTCCCGGGATCAGGCGATCTCGAGGACCAACACCTCATCAAATTCCAGACGGTTCACTTCTGGCACCTGCTAGCCTGCCAATGTAGAATGTCCGTCATTTGGTAGTTCTCCGAGACCGGGCGTTCTCAGGGACCAACACCACCCTTCAGGTAGCTTTCTAGGACCAAGTGTTCTCAGGAACCAACACCACCCCTATAGGTAGCTCTCTAAGAACGGGCGTTCTTGGAGCCCAACACCGCACAGGTAGTCTCGGGAACCAACACCTAGGTCAACACCGGCGCCTGCTAGCCCGACTCGGTGAAAAATGACCGAACCTGCCCCTTGGGCCTCTAGGCACGTTTTGGAAAAGTTTAAAATCCCTCAAAACGATAAGTCCATCCTTCCAAAATGTTGTTAAACCATTAGGCGTCCCCCGCATGCCATTTGGTCCAAATTCGGTCCTATTCCGGCCCACTCCAATCAAAATGACCGTTTTGCCCCCAAGCGCCTCAGCGCGGCACAAATCCTACAGAACGGTAAAAGATTCTCCCAAAACTATCCTTAAACAACCCTACACACTTAACACAACACACCAAACCTTTCCTGACCATTTCTAGCTAACCCTGGTCAAAATGATCATTTTGCCCCTGGAAGCCCAAATATGCCCCGAAACAGCACCGGCCTTGGGATTTCGAGCAGAGGGTTTCACCACATGCCCTTGTTTAACCCAAGGAGGACCCTATGACACTGAGCTCACAGGACGCAATACAAGTTCCCTGGAGCGTCTCACAAACGCTCTGCCCAAATTGTCTTTTTCCCCGATTCCCTTGTTATAACGCACCGTCAACTGACTTGAGAAATGCGTAAATCAGGGAATTCTCGAAAGCTCGTCCATAGATCTTTCCATCGATATAGCTCGATTGAATGGATTGCTTCCTGAAGCCCTCCATCGTACGGTGCGAACACTACAACTTTCAGTAACCCTTGGAGCGTCTCGCAGACGCTCCGCTAAGGTTGACTTTTTTCCCAATTCCCTGATCGGAACGCACCGTCAAACGACTTGAGAAATGCGTAAATTTGAGAATTTTCGAAGGTATTTTCAGAGTTCTTTCCATTGGTACGGTCCGATCGGAAAGATCGCTTCTCAAAGGCCCCGATCACACGAAACGAAAATAGCCACTTTCAAACACCCCTGGAGCGTATCACAGACGCTCCGCAAAAGGGACCTTTTTAGCACACTTCCCAAGATGATATCCTACGCTTCCAAACATAATTTAAACTTCCTGAAAACATGAAAGTTCACCAGAAGCCTTGGGAGGATATCCTGAGTGCGACTGATTCCCCCGAAACCTTCCCGATTGGCTCAATTATCAAGACAAAGTTTGGACGAACCTTCCTGATGGCGGAGCGTATGCTACATGTGCCCAGATTTTGATCCGATCGACCAAATTTCGATCAACAGTCGAGATTGAGTCAGTACAATGGGTGCCACATGGTGTTTTGCCAGTTGAATAGTACCCGCGCATGTAGGACATGCGCCTGTGTAAAATTTACACAGGCGCATGTGCTACATGCACCAATGTCCGAAAGTTTTGCCTATAAATAGAGGCCTCCCCCTTTGCATATTCCAGATCCGAAATTGATGCGAAGCCCTACTGAAATCACACTAGAATCTCGAATCTCCACATATATTCTCCCCCTCAAACACTTAGGCTAGATTCCACCACCCTAAAGGCCATACACTTCACTTACTTAGCCTTATACACCACTAAACACTCCCTATCAGCCCTCTAAGCCTTCTTGAAGTCATTCAAGCTCCAATCTATGCATCCTTTGAAGACTACAAGTCTGTTGAAGGCAAAAGGTGGTATCACTTTTACATTTGTGTCTTCCCCCACTATTCTCTTTTCTCTCCTAGCCTACTTAGGCTATTCTCTATTTAAATCCCCATCTACAACCCCCCATTCTTGCATACTTGAGCCAAGAGGGCTTTTAGATCATGCCTAGAGGAAAGCAAGTGAGAGCCACTGTGTAAGGGGACCTCTCACTAGCCTACTTTAAAATGGTATGGCCTAGGAGCCCTTTGTTTATGTGGTGTAGCCTAAAAGCCTTGTATGTAATCATGACCCCTTGCATATCACTATTTTGATCATGTTTTGCATGCTTGGCTTCATTTTATGCTTATTGTCATGCTCTACAATGCTTACATTGCTCTTATTTTCATGCCATCTCCAAGCTCTATATTTCTTTCAAAAATTATTTCAAGAGTTGGCTCCTTGAAGTGTAGGATGGGATTTTAGAAATTATGCCTTAGAAGACCTTCTACTAATCCCCTAACTTTCATTTTGGTGTCATGACATTTTAGTTTGCATAAGAATTGCTTTCTAAATTCTCTAATTTTTAAGATTTCCATTCTTTTAATTGTAGTGGTTGGAATGACCCTATGGAACCCTCTCTTGAGTGGTCTCTCTTTTGTTTAGTCATATAAACCCTCTCTTGATGGAATGGTTCCCTTGAGAAATGGTTTTTAAAATCCTTCTCCAAAGATGATCTTCAAAAATGCAATCTCTCCATTTTTGCATTAAAATGGTGCCTTAAAAAGTTGCCAATCACCACGTTGATTTTTGGACCCCTTACACTCTTGTCAAAATGATGGTTATAATGGCCATGAGGAAACCTTCATTAGAATGATCTCCAATCACCAACCATATAAACCATACTCTTGACTAAAGTCAAAATTTTCATGGAAATGATCTTCAAAACGGTTGTGAACCAAAGTCCTTTGTATAACATAAGTTATTTTCCAAAACCCTTTCTAAAAGTGCATGAAACCAACTTTCAAAACCATTTTCCAATTTAACCCTAGGCTAACTTGACCCTAGTTATCCAACCCTAAGTTAACTTGACCCTAGTTCACTAACCCTAGTTCACTAACCCTAGGTTAACTTGACCCTAGTTATCCAACCCTAGGTTAACTTGACCCTAGTTCACTCACCTTAGGTTAACTTAACCCTAGTTGGCTAACCTTAAGTCACCTTAACCCTAGGTTAACCTAACCCAAGTTAGTGAACCTTAGGTCACCCTTAACCATAAGCGAACCCAATATAGGTTAATATGTTTCAAGGTTCCAACTCATGAACCATTTTTTGAATGATCTTTCAATTTTAAACTATTCACATTACCCATTTCCCCAATACCCCTTTACTCTCGTGATTTCAAGCAACCAACTCCATAAACTCTTCAATTGTCCCTACACTCCACCTTCAAGACATTTCCAAAAACGCTTTCAAAAGGTCACAAACCTAAGGTGTCCTTAGCCCCCTCATGGTTAGAGATTTTAAGGAAAAGTGATAAATCAAGAACAACCCCTAAGGTTGTACATATTAGGATTTCAAACCCTTAGCCATTTCCAAAAACCACTTTCCAAAACTAATTCATCAAAACATTCCTCCAAGGTTTTCAAAACAAGACTTCAAAAACACTTTCAAGTTCTCTTGAGTCATGACAAAGCCTTTTTCCAAAACTCCCTTAAGGTGATCCAAGATCATTTTCAGAACACTCCACCATCCAATTTCAAGTCAAAACTTCCAAGACTACAAAAAGTCTTCAACTTCCAAAGACCTCAAAGTGTCCTAAACTTTTCCAAAGACCTCCAAGAGTCTTCAGCTTTTCCAAAGACCTCAAAGTGTCTTAAACTTTTTCAAAGACCCCAAAGTGTCTTCAAACTTTTCAAAGGCCCTAATGCGCCTATTTTCCATCGGGCTCTTGCCCAAATAACGATTGACCTGATTCTCGCCAAATGAGATATGTAGACAACCTAAAATGGTGCGGTCATAACTTTTATTCCAACTCCAATCCATTTTTCAAAAATTCTAATAAATTCAAAGTTCCTATTCCAAACTCTTTTAAAACCCTTATTATTTTCAAACTTCTTCCAAAAACTTGCATCATGCATCATCCATCCAAAAAGTGATGACTAGACCCCGTTTTCAAAATTCTAAAGTGGATATTAAGTGGACAATAGTAACCCGTTATTCTAGTGAGTGAACAAGGGGTGATTAGACATGTAAGTATCGAAAGGGCGGGGTAGGGTGATGATCTTAGGATGTCTACCCTACACGTAACCAACCCCCGAACCATAGATTTCTATTTTCAAAGGACCAAAATGGAGTTATTTTCTAAAAAGGCTTAAATCTTTCCAAAGGTTGCCAAACAACCTATTTTCTTAACAACCCTCTCTTGAGGGAGTTTTCAAAAAACCTTTTCCAAAAACCCTAAGTTTAATCTTCAGATTAACACTTAGTTTTAGGTGCCCTAACTCACCTTAATCAAGTTAGGTGGCAACTCCTATTTTTCTAAAAAAGTCCTTAGTCAAACTAATTTTCTAACCTAGTCGCACTTATCCTTCTAGGAGGATGATGTCTAGTGACAGAGTTTCGTGCTTTAAGGTCTTTAAGCCGAAAGGATCTCGGACACCTCAAAAAACCGGAGCGTGACAGCTGGCGACTCCATTGGTGACACTTAGAGGGTTAGGCCATGAACATGTCCTTTCACCCTTCACTCACCCAGAATCTTCGGTTACTTTGTCCAGTTTTATCCACTTTTCAAATTTTTCAAGCTTTCGAAGCGAATCTTATTTTTCAAATAAGTGTCATCACCTGCATTCATTGTTTACATCCATGCTCTTACATTAATCACCCATTTTATCTTGCATTGAGTTTTTCAAAAAGTTACTAACTCTTTGCATTTGTCTTTTGTAGGTGGACCTTTGCTCACATTTTATTTCATGTTTTATTTATTGCCATGTATGTGAATGAAATAACATGATGTGATGTGTGTTGTTGGGTCCTTTCCTCCATTTTTAAAAATTCCACACGCACTTGGTGCGCTCACTTGCATTTGTTTCTTGCATATATTACCTGGCTACTACCCTTTTAGATAGAAGGGGGAACAGTATATTAACTGTGGGTAGATGCTGTGTCAGTTTCTTAGCCTACGATCTCTTGATAGTTCCCCCGCTCGAACCACCAACCAAAGATGGAGTTCACCCTTTCGGGGGTGGACGCCGGAGGTTTGAAGGTTCGGGGACCGAGCTTTTAGGGAAGCATTAGTAAACCCCCAACCTCATGCTCATATAGCACCCCATGCATAACCGAACCTCTGCCGGATTTAGGACACGCGCGTCAATTTCAAAAACCAAGGAGGAAAGGGCGACTGCTTTATTTTTCCTTATATATTCTGTTCAATTCATGCTATTATACTATTTAATCCGTGCCATTTTATTATGTATACGCATCATAACTGCTCATGCATCGAAATTTAAGACAAGAGTTCCCAAAATAACTCAAGTCATTGCATCTTCATGCATTTAATCAACCCTTAGAGAAAGACCCAATGACCTTCTTGTTCAAATCAAGCCAACCCAAAACTCCTAAGGGTACCACGAGACCTTAAGGATTCATGGCATGCATCAAAGTCATCTCATAAAGAGGGGCCCTAATCCCTCTTCGATCATAGAGATAGGGCTGCCAAGAAGACGAAAGGGCAATTCAAATCAAGGTCTCCTACCAACCTTCGATCGAGAAGGCAAATTCGAAGACTCAAGAGTAGTTAGGATCCCATGATGTAAGCATAAAATAGGTGAAGGTCCCAAGGAAAATGTTTCCCTTCCCTTCAAATGTACTTTCAATTCCATGTATAAAGAAAGAAAAAGAATCAAATGCAATAAAACTATCCTTTCTACTTTCATTGAATGAATGTATGAATGTATGAATGAACAGGCTCGCACAGGTACAGTATTGCATGCAGGGGCAATCCCCTATCCCCAAAAGTGAGCCAACACATTATGCTTAGTACCCCTCTCAAAGTAGGGGCACCCCTAGGGCATGCATTGCATAAAAATTTTCAATCTAAAGGCACTAACTTCCCTTTTTTGTTTTTCTTTTTACATTCTCATTGTCTTCTCCCTAGCCTACAAAGGCTAAGAGAGTTAGAGGGCGAACCAAGAATGAAAAAGGGGGTCTTTTAAACTACTTATTCATTGCCATTATGCTGTCCGTATAATTACTATTAGGCTCATGCATTAACATCCATCCCAAGACAAGAGTGCCAAGAAACTCTGGCCATTGCATTCTTATGCATTCAATCAACTGTAGAAAGAAAGGGATGATTCAATCTCATGCTAATCAAACCTACCTAAACCTCTAAGGGTTCCTCCAACCCTAAGGATTCATGGCATGCATAGAATCATATCTCAAGAGAGGCCTAAATCTCTCTCAGTCCATGGAGGCGGGATTTCTTAAACAAAGAAGTATCAACCGGCCCATGCCGAAGAGGTATTGTATTGCACACAGGGGTAAAATTCCACCTCCAAAATGGACTTAACATCATGCCTAGATTCCCTCAAAGAAGGGACCTCCATAGGACATGTATTGCATAAAACCTTCAACTCCACATGCTAACTGCATTTTGTTTTTCTTTTTTCAGGTCCAAGAGCACAGTCAAACAGATAGAATCCCTCTGGTATCCCGCCTAATTCATAATTCATGCTAAGTCATGACCCCGACACAATGTTGCCACTCCACCATAACTTAAACTCTTGAAATCGTTCTTGTGTAATCAGATGGCACACACAGCAAATGGAGTTTGAAGGATGCCGGCGTGATTCCAAAACTAGTCTGGGGGATTTATTCCAAAAAAAAGAGATTTCTTTCAAACTCGTCTTTCAATTTTCAATTTGAATTTGAGCATGAAAATAACATCAATTAAATAAAAATGATCCAGAGTTTTCATATTTATATCATTGTCTCATGGCACTTCACAAATAATGTCTTCTTCTTTAGGAAATTTTCCTTCGAAATGTTTTACCTTGACTTGGAGGATGGGATAGCGCAAGCACTACTTTCAGTAAAAGCAGTCTTGACTCCAAAAAGAGGGGAGAGAAAAAGAAGAAGTGAAGAGAAAGGGGAAATACAGAGGGGTGAGAGATGAGGATCAATCACATATCTCATTGAAGTCCAAAGAGTGACCCCCGAAGGATGCCCTGGCAAAGCAGCAAGGAGCTATACCCTTAAAATGAAGGGGAGCCATCATTTCATTCTCCCAAACAGAGAACAATCCGTTGGTCAGCCCACTAGAGCCGCATGTGATTTCCATTCAAAAGTCCAAACTAGGAGCCACCCCCCATACTGGGGCAAATGCATGCAAAGAATGAATCCGCGAACTAACATTTACCATTTTTAAGGCGTTGCTAAAATTTTGAAAGAGCTTTATAGACTAAGCAATTCAACTTGAAATGAAAAGAAGCCCTCTTTTCTTCTACCATACAGTTAAATATAACCCTTGCAAAGCCCACTTGAGCCGCTCGCATTCCCATCATTTAGCCGACCTAATGATCACTGCCCACACTAGGTCAAGGCAAAACCATCAATGCGTGACAATTTCCAAGAGCACCTGCAGCGAACAGTACCCTCCAAGAGAACGAACAATGAACAGATGGTGATCTCCAATAGAGCGCGCGATGAATGAATGACAATTTCCAAGAAAGCGCAATAAATGAATGATGATATCTAAGATGATGCAGTATTTATGACATTTGTAGGAACCAACATAATAGCAAGTTTTCGAAGAAAAAAAAAAGAAGAAAAAGGAGAAAATTTCCTATAAAAAAAAATGATGAATGACAATGATTTCCAAACACAATGATGATTTCCAAACGCAATGATGACTTCCAAGAGAAGATAGAGTCATCCAAGAAGAACAATACAAAAGCGAGCTTCTTGACAAAGAGAAAAGTCCAGAAAAACGACAAAGGTAGGAGCCACTTACCAAAGGTGATCATAGGTCTTCAGGAGCCTAGCAAATATAATAGGTTTTGAGCCTTTATCCTTCCTTTCAAATACCCCATCACCTGGCTCATATTACGGTCCAAATTAAAGTCCTCTTAGATCAAGAAAAATTGCTTAGTCTAAATAAGCTTGAATAAAGAAACAACAACGTTTAAAAAGAATGGTACACACAGGGGCAAAATTCATTTCTTGCAAGAGGTGGTTTTGGTTCATACAACCCCCCACTGAATTTAAAGATTTGGGCCTATGTATCCCTTCATTTCTTACAACCCTTAAACCTTGCCTACATTACGGTCCCAAGTAAAGTTTTCTCTGATTGAGGAAGGAAGCTACAAGTTGCTTTGCCAAAGGGCGATATCGGCTGTCACTCGAGGGGTCCACTTAGAGAAGTTTTCCTTTTCAATAAAAGAGAGAAGGGGAAAAATGAGTCAGTGGATCGAATCTCTGAAAGTGATGTGAATGCTATCATATCCTGGTAAGAAAAAGGCAGAACCCAAAAAGAGAAATCCCAAGAAGAGGACAGAAGTTCAAAGACTGCCTAATCCTGAGATATAATAACTAAACATGAACCCTGGGGCAACCCCCGAGACATACATCCATTTCCATCTATATATGCATTCATGACATGTATTCAATTCCATTCCTGTATAAATTGTGCATTCATCCAATAGTATCACATGCATTCATTTCAATTCCCATATAAACCATACATGCATGATATGCATTAAATTTCATGCCATGTATTAAACATATGCATTCATTTCCATACTTGTATCAATCTGCATGACAAGCATTCATTTCAATTCATCAAAAAGTATGACATACATTCAATTCCATTCATATATATGCATTCATCAAAAAGTATGATATGCATTCAATTTCATTTACGTGCATTCATAAAAAAGTATGATAAGCATTCAAAATCTAACTCCATGCATTCATCAAAAAGTATGATATGCATTCAATTTCATCTACGTACATTTATCAAAAAGTATGGCATACATTAAAAATCTATCTCCATGCATTCATCAAAAAGTATGATATGCATTCATGTATGTGCATTCATCAAAAAGTATGATATACAATCAAAATCCATCTCTATGCGTTCATCAAGAAGCATGACATGAATTCAATTCCATCTCTGTATGAGCATCCATAAAAAAAAAAAAAAAACATGACATACGTTGAAGTCTATCCTTGCGCATTCATAAAAAAGTATGATATGTATCAGCCTGTGCATTCATCCAAAAGTATGATGTGCATTCATTTTAACCTATGGTGGGCTTATACAGTATATACCAAATGACATATCTAATAAAATACACTGACAAATGTTCAGGTGATTACAAAAGAAATGGTGTTCCAAAGCAGAAGCACATCATTTCGAAAGGTCTGTTGTCCAGAATCCAAACACTCTGCAAAAGAAATGGCATACACCCCAAAAAACCCGAATTATCATCCATAGACAACGAGAAATAAAAAATGGGGCACTAAAATCACCCTCGACCTCCCTAATCAACCATGAACCTTTGTCAAAACCATAGAGAATAAGGTAATGAACCACCCTCGACCACCCCAATTAATGTTAGCCTGACTCGTCTTTTCAAATCGTAAAAACTGGGGCAACGGCCCACCCTACACCTCCCATTCAATTGCAAACCAGTTGATCCACTCAAGGAAAACTGACCTATAGATGTTCAACCTTCTAAATAGCTCAAACCTTTCAAAAGGAGGCCTCACCCCCTTCAAAACCAAATTCAAGAATCCTAGGAAGCACCTCACCTAGAATTTTGTCATGCCAGTTAGAGGCGAAAGTCAACAATCAACACATCAAAGGATCATTACTTTCCAAAAATCTTAATCCAAGAAGCAACTAATGTCATCTTCTCCAACATTCAAGACAAAAGAACTACAAGCAGATCCCTTATATCAGCAAAAATTCGGTTTTAGAGCTTCCCCCGAAAAAGCAGATTGAGTTTCAGAGCTTCCCTTGAAAAAGCAGATTCGGTTTCAGAGCTTCCTTCGAAAAAGTAAATTGGGTTTCAGAGTTTCCTTCGAAAAAGCAAATTGAGTTTTAGGGCTTCCCCTGAAAAAGCATATTGGGTTTCTGAGCTTCTTCCAAAAAAGTAGATTTGGGTTTCAGAGCTTCCTCCGAAAAAGCATATTACGTTTTCGAGCTTTCCTCTTTAAAAGAAAATATCAACCTTGAACCTCCCTAGATAAGCAACATTTCGTCAAACAGAGCATCTGTTCAAGAAGACTCAGTTTCAGGATATCAACCATCAACCACCTCTTAGAAGCTACGTCAGCAAAAATCATATTTTGCCCACAAAAGCAAAACTCAACAGTCAAGCAAACACTGAGTATTCGAATCTCAAGAAATCTCAATCCAGGAGGGCACAAATGTCCCCCTTTCAAGCTCCGAGACATAAGAATTACAAGCACGGAACAGTCTCTAATGATTCCACAGGCTCAACCATCTTCAAATCTTCGAGGTAAAGCCCAAGAATAATTCTAACCGAATTGTCTCAAAATCAATTTTAAAAATCAAAAGCCCTTGCTTTCTTTCAAATCCAAAAATTCAGTTTTCAAATATCCAAAAACTTGCAAGGTTTCATCTACGAAAACTTTCAAATTTCAAAGTCAGTTTCAAAAGCTTTCAAAACTATTTCTACAAAAAGTTTCAAACTCAAAAGATCAAAGCTTTTGCTTACTTTCGAAAGTCAACATCAGTTTTCATATCCAAAGAAAAAAACTTTCAAAGCATTTTCTGCTAAAAGTTTCAAATTTCAACACAATTTCAAAGAGGAAAAGTCCTGTTGTCTTTCAAAAATACCATCAAGTTTAAAAACTTTCGAAGGTTCAAGCTTCAAGTCAAGATGAATTTCCTAAACATTTTATCTTCAAAAAATTCAAATTTCAAGTCAAAACGAATTTCCTATACCAAAGTGTCAAGTCAAAATGAATTTTCTATACATTTTGTCTTCAAAAGTTCAAATTTCTAGTCAAAATGAATTCTCTATACATTTTGTTTTCAAAAGTTCAAGTTTTGAGTCAAAATGAATTTTCTATACATTTTGTCTTCAAGAGTTCCCAAGTTTTGTGTCAAAACAAGATTTCTAATCCTCATAAAAAAAAAAATATACAGTAGTTTTTGAATTTCGAGTTCAAATGAATCCCCTTCAAATGGTTTTCACCTTTCTAGGTTTTCTAACTTTTTCCTTTAAAAAGTTTGACTTCAAGTCATTTCTCGGGTTTTTCAAAAAACTTTTTCCTTCAAAAAGTTCAATCTCAAAAATTTTTTATCGGGTTTCTTGAGCTTTTCCTTCAAAAGCTCCATTTTCAACTCCTTTAAAAGCTCCGCTTTTCAAAAATCTTGAGTTTTCTAGCTTTCGCCTCAAAAAGCTCAACTTTCAAAATTCCGGGTTTTCTAGCTTTCGTTTCAAAAAGCTTAATTTTTAAAATTCCGGATTTTCTAGCTTTCGCCTCAAAAAGCTCAATTTTCAAAATTTCTGATTTTCTAGCTTTCGCCTTAAAAAGCTTAACTTTTCAAAATTTCGGGGTTTCTAGCTTTCACCTCAAAAAGCTTAACTTTCAAAATTTTGGATTTTCTAGCTTTCGCATCAAAAAGTTCAACTTCTAAAATCTCAAGTTTTCAAGCTTTTGCCCTAAAAAGCATACTATCAAAAAAGTTTTCGGGCTTTCAAAACTTTCTCCATAAAAAGTTTAATTCCAAAATCAAATTCTAGGTTTTCAAACCTTTCTTCTCAAAAGTTTCATTCCAAGTTTTAAAAGTTTTCCAAACCCTTCCAATTCAAATCCAAATCCCTCCATTACAGAAAGCCATTTCAAAATCATTTATAAAAAAAATCCTTTTTGAAATTCAAAAATCCTAAATCTCCTTAAATGAGTGTCATTCCATTGGTCAGAGCGTTGGTTCAGGAAAAAGTTCAAAATCATTTCAAAATTGAGTTTTCAAAATTCCATAATTCAAACAATCTAGTTTTCAAAACTTAAAATTCTAAATTCCAACAACTTCGGTCCCTCTAATTGCTTCGTAGTCAATATGGGATCCTTCTTTATTATTTTTCTGCCTTCGACAAGCAAAGACAGAAAAAGGGGGCAGCTGTAAGCACTCCATTTTTTCCTGCTCAGCAATCTCCGGCCCAACCGAGCTCGATTTCAAGCATCTCAACACATGCAGGCTCAAGATGGGCCTTTCAATCTCCAATCCAACCAATTGGTCGCCTATCGGGCCCACAATGACCCGCAGGTGCCATAAGCACCATTATTCCAGGCAGCTTTCCGGACCGGGCGATCTCGGAAACCAACGCCATCCAGGTAGCTTCCCGGGATTGGGCGATCTCGGGGACCAACACCTCATCAAGTTCCAGCTGGTTCACTTCTGGCACCTGCTAGCCTGCCAATGTAGAATGTCCATCATTTGGTAGTTCTCCGAGACTGGGCGTTCTTAGGGACCAACACCACCCTTCAGGTAGCTTTTTGGGACCAGGCGTTCTTAGGAACCAACACCACCCCTACAGGTAGCTCTCTAAGAACAGGCGTTCTTGGAGACCAACACCGCATAGGTAGTTTTCCGAGACCGGGTGGTCTCGGGAACTAACACCTAGGTCAACACCGGCGCCTACTAGCCCGACTCGGTGAAAAATGACCAAACTTGCCCCTTGGGCCTCCAGGCACGTTTTGGGAAAGTTTAAAATCCCTCAAAACGATAAGTCCATCCTTCCAAAATGTTGTTAAATCATTAGACGTCCCCTGCACGCCATTTGGTCCAAATTCAGTCCTATTCCAGCCCACTTTGGTCAAAATGACCGTTTTGCCCCCAAGTGCCTCAGCGCGGCACAAACCCTGCAGAACGGTAAAAGACTCTCCCAAAACTATCCTTGAACAACCCTACACACTTAACACAACACACCAAACCATTCCTAACCATTTCCAGCCAACTTTGGTCAAAATGACCGTTTTGCCCTTGGAAGCCTAAATATGCCCCAAAACAGCACTGGCCTTGGGATTTTGAGCAGAGGGTTTCACCACACGCCCTTGTTTAACCCAAAGAGGACCCTATGGCACTAAGCTCACATGACGCGATAAAAGTTTCCTGTAGCGTCTAGCAGACGCTCCGCCCAAATTGTCTTTTCCCCCGATTCCCTAGTTATAATGTACCATCAACTGACTTGAGAAATGCGTAAATTAGGAAATTCTCGAAAGCTCGTCCATAGAACTTTCCATCGATACGGCTCGATCGAATGGATCGTTTCCTGAGGCCCTCCATCGTACGGTGCGAAAACTACAACTTTCAGTAACCCCTGGAGTGTCTCGCATATGCTCTGCTAAGGTTGACTTTTTTCCCAATTCCCTAATCGGAATGCACCATCAAATGACTTGAGAAATGCGTAAATCTGGGAATTCCCAAAGGTATTTCCAAAGTACTTTCCATCGGTATGGTTCGATCGAAAGGATCGCTTCTCGAAGGCCTTGATCACATGAAATGAAAATTGCCACTTTCAAACACCTCCGAAGCGTATCACAGATGCTCCGCAAAAGAGACCTTTTTGGCACACTTCCCAAGACGATATCCCACGCTTCCAAACATAATTCAAACTTCCTGAAAACATGAAAGTTCACCAGAAGCCTTGGGAGGATATCCTGAGTGCGACCGATTGTCCCGAAACCTTCCTAATTGGCTCAATTATCGAGACGAAATTTGGACAAACCTTCCCAGTGGCGGAGCGTATGCTACAAGCGCCTAGATTTTGATCAGATCAACCAAATTTTGATCAACAGTCGAGATTGAGTCAGTACAATGGGTGCCACGTGCCGTTCTGCCAGTTGAATAGTACCCCCGCATGTAGAATATGCGCCTGTGTAAAATTTACACAGGCGCATGTGCTACATGCGCTAGTGTCTGAAAGTTTTGCCTATAAATAGAGGTCTCCTCTTTTGCATATTCCAGGTCCAAAATTGATGCGAAGCCCTGCTGAAATCACACCAGAATCTCGAATCTCCATATATATTCTCCCCCTCCAACACTTAGGCTAGATTCCACCACTCTAAAGGCCATACACTTCACTTACTTAGCCTTATACACCACTAAACACTCCCTATCAGCCCTCTAAGCCTTCTTGAAGTCATTCAAGCTCCAATCTAGGCATCCTTTGAAGACTACAAGTGTGTTGAAGGCAAAAGATGGTACCCCTTTTACATTTGTGTCTTCCCCCACTATTCTCTTCTCCCTCCTAGCCTACTTAGGCTATTCTCTATTTTAATCCCCATCTACAACCCCCCATTCTTGCATGCTTGAGCCAAAAGGGCTTTTAGATCATGCCTAGAGGAAAGCAAGTGAGAGCCACCGTGTAGGGGGACCTCTCACTAGCCTACTTTAAAATGGTATGGCTTAGGAGCCCTTTGTTTATGTGGTGTAGCCTAAAAGCCTTGTATGTAATCATGACCTCTTGCATATCACTATTTTGATCATGTTTTGCATGCTTGGCTTCATTTTATGCTTATTGCAATGCTCTGCAATGCTTACATTGCTCTTATTTTCATGCCATCTCCAAGCTCTATATTTTTTTCAAAAATTGTTTCATGAATTGGCCCCTTGAAGTGTAGGATGAGATTTTAGAAATTATGCCTTAGAAGACTTCCTACTAATCTCCTAACTTTCATTTTGGTGTCATGACATTTTAGTTTGCATAAGAATTGCTTTCTAAATTCTCTAATTTTTAAGATTTTCATTCTTTTAAATGTAGTGGTTGGAATGACCCCATGGAACCCTCTCTTGAGTGGTCTCTCTTTTATTTGGTCATATGAACCCTCTCTTAATGGAATGGTTCCCTTGAGAAATGGTTTTCAAAATCCTTCTCCAAAGACGATCTTAAAAAATGCACTCTTTCCATTTTTGCATTAAAAATGGTGCCTTAAAAAGTTGCCAATCACCACGTTGATTTTTGGACCCCTTACACTCTTGTCAAAATGATGGTTATAATGGCCATGAGGAAACCTTCCTTAGAATGGTCTCCAATCACCAACTATATAAACCATATTCTTGACTAGAGTCAAAATTTTCATGGAAATGATCTTCAAAAGGGTTGCAAACCAAAGTCCTTTGCATAACATAAGTTATTTTCCAAAAACCTTTCTAAAAGTGCATGAAACCAACTTTCAAAACCATTTTCCAATCCAACCCTAGGCTAATTTGACCCTAGTTGTCCAACCCTAGGCTAACTTGACCCTAGTTGTCCAACCTTAGGTTAACTTGACCCTAGTTGACCAACCCTAGGTTAACTTGACCCTAGTTCACTAACCATAGGTTAATTTGACCTTAGTTATCCAATGCTAGATTAACTTGACCCTAGTTATCTAACACTGGGTTAACTTGACCCTAGTTCACTCACCTTAGGTTAACTTAATCCTAGTTAGCTAACCTTAAGTCACCTTAACCCTAGGTTAACCTAACCCAAATTAGTGAACCTTAGATCACCCTTTACCATAACCGAACCCAATATAGGTTAATATGCTTCAAGGTTTCAACTCATGAACCATTTTTTAAATGATCTTTCAATTTTAAACTATTCAGATTACCCATTTCCCCAATACCCCCTTACTCTCGTGATTTCAAACAACCAACTCCATAAACTCTTCAATTGTCCCTACACTCCACTTTCAAGACATTTCGAAAAATGCTTTCAAAAGGTCACAAACCTAAGGTGTCCCTAGCCCCCTCATGGTTAGAGATTTTAAGGAAAAGTGATAAATCAAGAACAACCCCTAAGGTTGTCCATATTAGGATTTCAAACCCTTAGCCATTTCCAAAAACCATTTTCCAAAACTAATTCATCAAAACATTCCTCCAAGGTTTTCAAAACAAGACTTCAAAAACACTTTCAAGTTCTCTTGAGTCATGACGAAGCCTTTTACCAAACTCCCTTAAGATGATCCAAGATCATTTTCAAAACACTCCACCATCCAATTTCAAGTCAAAACTTTCAAGACCACAAAGAGTCTTCAACTTCCAAAGACCTCAAAGTATTTTAAACTTTTTCAGAGACCTCAAAGTATCTTAAACTTTTTTAAAGACCCAAAGTGTCTTCAAACTTTCCAAAGGCCCTAATGCGCCTATTTTCCATCGGGCTCTTGCCCGAACTACGATTGACCTGATTCTCGCCAAATGAGATACGTAGACAACCTAAAATGGTGCAGTCATAACTTTTATTTCAACTCCAATCCCTTTTTCAAAAATTCTAATCAATTCAAAGTTCCTATTCCAAACTCTTTCAGAACCCTTATTATTTTCAAACTTCTTCCAAAAACTTGCATCATGCATCATCCATCCGAAAAGTGATGACTAGACCCCGTTTTCAAAATTCTTAAGTGGATATTAAGTGGACAATGGTAACCGGTTATTCTAGTGAGTGAACAAGGGGTGATTAGACATGTAGGTACCGAAAGGGCGGGGTAGGGTGATGATCTTAGGATGTCTTCCCTACACGTAACCAACCCTCGAACCATAGATTTCTGTTTTCAAAGGATCAAAATGGAGTTATTTTCCAAAAGGGCTTAAATCTTTCCAAAGGTTGCCAAACAACCTATTTTCTTAACAACCCTCTCTTGAGGGAGTTTTCAAAAAACCTTTTCCAAAAACCCTAAGTTTAATCTTCCTATTAATGCTTAGTTTTAGGTGCCCTAACTCACCTTAATCAAGTTAGGTGGCGACTCCTATTTTTCTAAAAAAGCTCTTAGTCAAACCAATTTTCTAACCTAGTCGCATTTGTCCTTCTAGGAGGATGAGGTCTAGTGACAAAGTTCCGTGCTTTAGGGTCTCCGAGCCGAAAGGAACTCGGACACCCCAAAAAATCGGGGCGTGACATTTATTAGTTATCGTTCTTCCCATGGATTGATTTCAATATAGAAATGAACGCTCAACTCACATGGACTCACTCAAATCGGATTGCAAATCAAATGAAATTAAATCTAAAAGTAACAAAAGTAGACCAAAAATCTTTTAGTTTTAAGAAGGATGATTCACTAACAGCTAGGCAATTCAAATAAAACTAATTGACATTCAACAACTATACCATGGAATTTAAAGGCAATTAACAACTAAACTATCAAGTAGGCAAGCAATTGAGATTTTTAAGCAATTAAAGGGGATTTGGATACAATTGATTCAATTGACCAAGTTTAACAAGAATTCCAATGAAGATTTGTTAACTCAAATCAAGGATCACTCCATAGATCCTTGATTCGGAGAATTTCGATTATAAAACTATGGATTCATATCCAATTGATATTAGAAATATATGCTATTGAAAGGACCATAGATTCAAACCTTAGATTTGTACAATTCTTAGGTCAATTGAAGAATTGTGCATAGGAATTACCAAATTGTGCTATTAACGTAAATTTTCTAAAAGATTCCAAAACTCAATCAAGTAGAATTGAAGAATTCTTAAGATAATTCAATGAGATTCATATACCTCCATGAAAATCTTTGAAAATTCTTAGCAAATCTTCACAATTGCACCCAAATTGGGGCTTAACTACTTGATTCCATCATAGAAAGCCTTAAGAAATGAAGATCAGGTATTGAAATTGATAAACTACTATGTTCGGATATAAGAAAAAAGTAAGAAAAGGTGAGAAAATACACTTTTTCTCTTTACAAAGCTCTCTATCTAACTCTCTCTATCAAAGGAAATAAGTACAAACTGAATTCTATATCTAATTTTCGGCCAAAACAGTTTTTATATTGTCAAAAAAATGCTATGAAAAAAATGTAGAGCTTCGTAATTGCATTCAAACGGTATAGGAAACCGTTCGAACGTTCTTCTACCGGTCTTCAAACGTTGGTTGCAAGCCGTAGTAACTATCAAACGGTCTTCAAACTTGTCACTAACTCTAAATGTGCTCTTTGTAATTTGCAAATGGCGACATGTGTTTGATAGAGCGTTCGAACACTTGGTGGACTGTTCGAACGCTCATTGGACCGTTCAAACGATCATTTTTCACTTAGCTCACTTTTGATTGTTTTTAGTCCAAAATTCCTGCAAAGATGTAAAAATGACATATTAGAACAACTTATAATTAAAGTACTATTTTAACACCTAAATCAAGCTAACAATCTACTATCTAAGAGATTAAAATTAAACTTTTAAAGTATAATCAGTAACCCTTCCTTAAAAAGCATTTTGTTGATTTATGCCAGAAATTTTCTACCTAATAATTCCCATGTATACGTATATGTCGTAGGAATATGGATGGCTTGACCATTTCCATTGTACTTAAATATGTACAGGTGCGAGAGAATTGAGATCACATGGATGCACACTATATGAGCATGTGAAGATCCAAGATTTTTATTCAGCGGGCAAAATTCGCATATAATTATTCTAATTGACAATCAAAAGAAGTTTAAAAAAAAAAAAACACTTGAATATATGTTCATAACATACCTATTTGATTTACAAATGACCATGTTACTTTCATATTTTGAAAATGACGCATGATAATCATTTGGAATACTATTAAAATAATATCAAACTACTATTCATCCGCCGGTTACCCATTCAGTTGTAAAGTCAATTCTCACATTCTTCATAGCAGAAAATAACCCTTCTAGCTAGTAGTTTGCGCCAAAGATACGAGTTTGAGTACACCATATTTCCTTATTATGCCATTAATGATGAAAAGTGTACTGTAATAATATACAAAGAATTGTTGAGCGGGTAAAAGCATTTTAATCTACTATGTATTGTTTAAATATTAGAATACAAGGCTGAAAACTGAATTTTATTCTTTTAGTGACGTCAATTGTGCTTTAATATATACAGGATCATTGAATAGGTAAAATTGAATGGAAAAATGTTTTAATTTAATATTATAACATAAGATTGGTATTGATACCTTAAATAGAAGGCTTAAAAGTGTTATTTACCTGACCGAATAATCAGAGGTAACTGAGCTTTAGTGGAGGCAAAACAATGCATTTTGTAATTTCAAATCAAATAAATATGTATAATACTATACAAACAAATAATTTATATAAAATTTAACTCTAAAATGATGTGGGATTATTAGAGCTATTTACTTTAAAACAAAATACCTATTATGATGACTCTTAACTATACTATCGTCATTGTTATATTATTTTGGTGGAATGTTTTGTATAAAATTTTTTAAAAATATAGTATTTTTAAATAAATAGATAAAGAAATATTGTAATTTCACAAGTTGAGTCGGAAAAACTGTCCCAGTGGTCTATGTGCATCTGCCTACGATTATAGGGATTAGAATAATTTGAATAAAATATTATTATAGCAGAAAAATGTGGCTATGTATTCAAGAGGATTAGGCCCGTCTAGGCCTTCTAGACAAGGAGTTGGAATTTTGGAGTTGCTCTAGTGGCCAGTGGTTTGCTCAACAGGCCCTCTCAAGCAAAGGAGTGCAGTCGTGCATACGCGAAATTCCAAGTTTTGAAAAATGAGGGAATGTTTGGACGGTAGTTTAAAAGTTATAAACTACGAGCTATAAAATATTTTCAAAGGCCCATCTAAGGGCTTGTTTGGTAAAATTTTTCGATCTAACTATTTTTTTTAGTTTATAAGTAAAAGAATAAATTTTTTCTAACTCTTTTGTTTTTTTCTTATCTTTAGTTTATAAAAGCAAATAGCAAAAAATATCTAACTTTTTTACTTTGAAGCTAAAAAAACAGAACTAAAAAAACTAAAAAATAATACCAAGCGGATCCTAAATCTTTAAACAAGGCGTGGGAATCTTGGAGTAGCTCTAGTGGCCAATGGTTTGCTCAACACGCCCTTTCAAGCTTCGGAGTGCAGAGCTGAAACTCCAAACTTTGGAAAATAAAGGGATATTTAGATTACAGTTTAAAAGTTATAAGTTATAAATTATTTTTAAAAATAATTTTTTTAAGTAACTTTTTATGAAAATGTGTAAAGTTTATTAGTTACTTTTTTAAGTAGTGATTTAAAAAACTACTTTTTTTAACCATCTTTTCGAATGAGTCAAATAATATTTTAAAATAATTTATAACTAAAAAAATAAATTATATCCAAACGTCTTAACAGCAGAAATTGTTCTCAACCGAGTGATTTATGTTTTCCCGAATGAGGCCACATTGTTTTCTGAGCAGTTTGTCTTTGACTGCACAGGAAATCAATTATTATGGATCTGAAGGGGCCTCTGAAATAGAAGTATTATTGTTATGTAAACTTCAAAACATATCATAAAAGTTGGCATAGATCATATGCAAACATAGAAATTTTAATAAGAAACAAAACTGAATGTGAAAACATACCTGTTTGCTCTATGGTTTCACGAATCTCTTTAGAGTGGCGATTAATCTCGAACAAAGCTTCTTGGAGGCTGGTCTTCCTCTCTGTACCCACTACTGTATAACGAAATTTTATGAAAATCTATCTGATTGTGGGAAGAGAGGGGACCTAGACTTTATATATAAGAAAACCCTAGCCACATTGGGCCCTTCCATAAAAGGCTCAATTAGCTGATTAGCCCCACACTAATTACCATCAATCCACATTGATAATAGGTGCACACTAGCTCATGTATAATAGATCACAACCTTATTGGGCTTATTATGTTTGTCTTATCCAAACTTGGGTCCAACCTGTATTTAGAAAACACCCACAAATAATGTGGGCTCAGTCAAGAGTAATCTAACATTCTCCCACTTGAGCCAACATTAATTGTAAAAACAAAATTTGAAAAATGACTTTTGGGTTAAAACATGAAAATGACTGTATGTGGTCATAATTTTAAAAAACCAAGTAGGATGAGAAATAATACCTAAAACAATCCGGTCCAACAAAGCTATCAATATCGAACCAAGGCAGTCATTACATTACTAGTCCATGCAAGACCACTCATAATTACAAACACTAATAACTCTATCGACATAGATCAAATGTAGTAATGTGGTGGGAAAAAGCACTCCATATGTGATCTGATAATAGTGCTAATCCTCAATCAGTCCTCAAATTCTCTTTAACTGTATGCTCATTCAATAAGTAAGAGAATTCCAATGGTTTCTAATAAAACCCATATGTCTTGCACAACTATCTCGAGATAACTTTATAGTGCAAACACAAGACATATCCTGAATTGCTTAAGTCACACCAAACTTAAGACTATCAATAAACTGAATCATGAATACATTTATCCATATGATATGCAAGTATCAGAAATATATTCATGCATAAATGGCATCAAACACAACCATAAAAGATAACCATCAAATAACCAAAAAAGGTCTCAATACATAAGATCTGCCAAATAATGTAAAGAAAACAACTCCCACTAACTAAGTACATCAAATGATCCAATTACACCCATGTCAGAAACATGTCTACCAAAGGTAATAGGCTTAAGTCCCTTGGTCGAAGGGTCTGCCATCATCTGTTTTGTATCGACGTGCTCAATGATGATGTCACATTTTCTTACCAAATCCCTGGCAAACAGATACTTAATCTCAATATGCTTAGACCCACTAGAAGTCTTATTATTCTTAGAAAAGAATACAGCTGCATTATTATCACAAAAGATCTTCAGTGGTCTAGTAATGGAATCAATCACCTTAAGTTCTGTAATAAAATTTCGCAGCCAAATAGCTTGGGTTGCAGCTTCAAAACAAGTCACAAACTCAGCATGCGTAGTGGAAGAAGTTGTAAGAGTCTGCTTGACACTCTTCCATGAAATAGCTCCTCTAGCTAGCATAAAAACATATCCGGAGGTAGATTTCATGTCATCCACACATCCAGCAAAATCTGAATCTGAATAACCAACAACCTCAAGATTGTCTACTTTTCTGTATATAAGCATATAATCTTTCGTTCTCTGCAAATACCTCATTACTTTCTTTGCAGCCACCCAATGGTCCATGCCAGGGTTAGAAAGATATCTGCCAAGAACACCCACAGCAAAAGCAATATCTGGCCTAGTACAAACCTGAGCATACATAAGACTGCCAACTACACTAGTATAAAGAATGTTCTGCATAGCTTTTACTTCCAAATCATTCTTGGGACATTGACTCTTACTAAATTTGTCACCCTTTGTAACAGGAACATCAGCAGGTCTACAGTTCTGTATATTAAATCTCTCAAGTACTCGACTGATATACCCCTTCTGAGAAAGCCCCAGCATATCACGAGATCTATCACGAATGATTTCATCACCCAAAACAAAGGAGGCCTCTCCAAGATCTTTCATATCAAACGAATTAGACAACAGCATCTTAGTCTCATCCAAAAGACTTAAGTCACTGCTGGCAAGTAGAATATTATCAACATAAAGAATAAGGAAAATAAGTTTCCTCCCACTAACCTTGAGATATTTGCACTGATGAACCTTGTTTTCCACAAAACCTAAGGAAGTAACAATCTCATCAAACTTCAAATACCATTGACGCGAGGCTTGCTTCAAACCATAAATAGATTTCTTCAACTTACATACCATGTGCTCCCTGCCTTCTTCCTTAAAACCTTCAGGTTGCACCATATAAATCTCCTCATTTAGGCTACCATTCAGAAAAGTAGTCTTGACATCCATCTGATGAAGCTCTAAATCATAATAAGCCACCAAAGCCATGATAATTCTAAATGAATCCTTAGATAAAACTAGAGAGAATATATCATCATAATCAATGCCTTCTTCCTGAGTGAACCCCTTTGCAACCAATCTAACTTTGAAACGCTCAACCTGCCCTTTAGAGTCTTTCTTAGTCTTGGACACCCACTTGCAACCAATAGCCTTACGGCCAACTGGAAGTTCAACGAGCTCCCATACTCCATTATACGTCATAGAACGCATCTCATCCATCATAGCATCCACCCATATGTTAGACTGGGGACTCGAAATCGCACCAGTATAAGTCACTGGATCAAACACAGGACCTACATCATAGTCACTCTCACCAAGATAGACAATAAACTTATCAGATATGGCAGGTCTTCGCTGTCTCATTGATCTCCTCACAGGTACCTCTAGAACAGGCTCAACGGGATCAACAGGATCAGGAGCATTAGCAGCAATAGGTGCATTAATCCCTAGCTGCTCCTGATTAATTACATCCACATGTGTAGGCAAAACAAAAGTCTGAACATTAGGCAAGGAGATAGGCACCACCTTGCTTTGCCTATCAACATCAAGGTGCTGTGAGGTCTCCAAATTAGCTGTATCATGCTCCAAGAACTTAGCTGTCTGAGACTCAATAATCCTAGCACCAGGCGTAGGACAATAGAACCTGTATCCCTTAGAATGATCTGGATACCCAATGAAGAAACAACGAGTGGTTCTAGGGTCGATTTATCTCTCAAAAGAGTTATATATCCTAACCTCTACCGGACAACCCTAGACACGAAGATTGTTAATGCTAGTCTACCAGTCCACAATTCAAAAGGTGTTTGAGGAACAGACTTGCTAGGAACTCTATTGAGAATGTACAAGGCAGACTTAATGGCATCACCCCAGAGATATGTAGGCAAATTACTCTTACTCATCATACTCCTCATCATGTCTTTAAGGGTGCAATTACATCTTTCGGCCACACCATTCTGTTTAGGACTACCAGACATGGTATATTGGGCAATAATCCCACATTCTTGCAAGTATTTGGCAAACGGTCCCATATGCTGTCCAGTGACATCATGTCTGCCATAATACTTACCCCCATGGTCAGACCTAACAACCTTAATCCTTTTGGTCAATTGATTTTCCGCTTCTATTTTAAAAATTTTAAACTTTTCAAGTGCATCAAATTTCTCTTTAATTAGACAAACATAGCCATAACGAGAGAAATCATCAATAAAGGTCAAAAAATATTTATTTCCACAAAAGGTTGAGGAATAAGGTCTACTAATATCATTGTGTATGACTTCTAAAAGGCCACCACTCCGTGTTACACTTTTCTTCCTCGTCTTGGTCAATTTTCCTCGAATACAGTCAACACAAGTGTCTAGGTCTCTAAAATCAAGTGATATAAGGATGTTATCTTTAATTAGCCTTTGAATTCTTTCTTTAGAAATGTGACCTAGACGCTTATGCCATAACATGGAAGACTGGTCTTTAATTCTTGGTCTCTTGGATACAGTATTTTCAACATGAAAGGAGGCATACTCATTATCCTGTTCTAATTTCACCCTGTATAATCTATCAGATAACAAACCATAGCCAATAATTTTGAAGTTGTAAAATAAATCCACCAAGCCATTTCGAAATTGAAAACCATATCTAAGTTTGTCTAAGGAAGAAATAAAAATCAAATTCCGTCTAAAAGACGGTACATAAGCAGTGTTTTTCAAAACAAGTTGAAAACCAGTTTCTAGATTTAAAACGGCATCTCCTATGAACTTGACTCTAACTATGCTAGCATCTCCAATTTTAAGTTTAGCTTCACTCTCACTTGGCCTCCGCTTGCTTCTGAATCCCTGCAAAGACACGGTAACATGAACAGTTGCACCACTGTCAAACTACCAAGAATCTGATGGGACACTAACGAAATTGGATTCAAAGCAAGTTAAGGCAAGTGAGTTACCTCCTTCCTATTTGTTCTTCTTCTAATCTAACCATGACTTGTACCTATAGTAATCTTTCTTTATGTGGCCCTCTTTCCTACAGAAAAAACACTTGATGACCTTCTTGACTATGGTATTGGGACCTAAAGGATTGTTGGCCTGACCATGACCTTTACCATACCCTTTATTATCCTGACCTTTATGAGGGGTATTGGCACTAGTTTTCTTATGGTTCTTTCGGTTCCCATGACTCTGCCCAAGAGTGACTTTGGAATGAGAAACAAGCAAGACAGACTCAGTTTTCTCTCTCTTAAGCTTATCCTCCTCTAAGACACATTTGGCAATGAGGTCATTCACTGTCCAAGACTCATTCTGGGTGTTGTAGGCAGTCTTTATCTGACTGAACTCTGGTGGAAGGCTATTAAGAGCATGATGGACAATGAAATCATCAGGGAGGGTAACATTCAGACCTCTAAGTTTGGATTGGAGAAAAATAAGTTTCAAGACATATTCCCTTACCCCACTCTGGCTGTTATACCTCAAACTCGTGAGTTCATTCATTAGGGCTCTAGTCTCAGCCTTACTAGATACTTGATATCTTTGTCCTATAGCCTCAAACAGTACTTTGGCATTGTTAGTCTCAGGCAGGCTAGTTAATAGGTGCTCAGGAATGGATCTTTTAATCACTATGAGACTGAGTCGATTTGATCTGTCCCATTTTGTATATAACTCCTTCTCGGAAACAGAACTAGTATCAGTGATTGCACCAGGTTCAGGTTCCCTCAAGGCCAAATCCAGATCAACAATACCCAAGACAAACTCTATATCCTACTTCCACTTTTTAAAATTTGAACCATTCAACAACACAATGGTAGTGTTATTGTTGTTAATTGCAAAGGAAACTGTCATGACAACAAAAGAGGCAACATATTAGTAGAATAAGAGCAGTAATTATATCAAGTATAAATAATAGGGATGCCTCGGTGCAACATTCTCGTCTCCCCTTTGGGTAGAGAGTACAACATGCTATGAGGTCCCTCCCAGCCAGGCACCATATGAGATTGCCCAAACACTTGAAAAAGTAGTCCCCTTTAGGAGACATATCTTTCAAAAGTTAGGCACTCTCGGATCAACTGCTGAATTACATCTCTGTCATTAAAGCACACAATAACCCCCTTTGGGCAGGCAATTGTATGCAACAACACAGTGGACACAGTCATATACCAAATGCAAGAAAATCAAATTTAATGAGTGTACTCCTTCGGGCAGTAGCACCCATTTCAATCCAAAGTTCTTGTCATGACAATACTTGATGTAAAAGTGCCATGATCACATTCAAGCATATCAAAATGCCTGCAATCACATCCTTATGGGCACATAGCCAAAAGTACCCAGTGATCATATATGTATTGCCTGAGCCATGTAATAAAATCATATTTTGTAATTTTCAACATAAAATGACAATTTTAGGCTCCTAAAAGGACTTATGGGAGAGAGTATAATTTTTAAGAACCTAACTAGGGAGAGTACACACTACCAATAGATTCAAAAGGTCAAAAAAAACATTTATCCATGAAAAAGCAGGAAAAAACTAATGCACGAATTTCTGAAAATAGCCCAATTTACCCTAAAATAGACCCAAATAAATACCAAACGATGTCCAAAAATTATGAAAAAATATTTTCTGGAATCTTCTCACTGAGAGGAGAATTCTGGAATTTTGGTGGACCCCAAGGGGTCACCCACGCGCCCTCACGCGCCTAGGGTCGCGCGTGGGCGAGGCCAACCGCTGGCTGGTCATCCCTGACCTTAGGCCGGTCGGACCCGACCCAGTTCAACTGTTACGTGACCCGGTTCACTGTAATTCGGTTTTCAGCCTGATTTTCACCCCAAATTCGACATTCTGAGCAAGATTTTTGCTATTTTACTACACATGCAAGGTCTCTAAACATTAATAAACACGTTTATGATAATTTTAAGGGAAAAAAACACATTATTTTTGGGTTTCCAAGAACCCTAGATTCGGCCATGGCGGCTAGGATTTCAAAACTTGATTTTTCTTGAATAAGACTTGTACTAATAGATTCGTATGCTATTCAGTAACCAGAATATGTAATATAGCGCAAGGATATGCATGAAAAACATCATATTCAAGAATTTTACAAGAAATTTCAAGTTTTTTTTTCTTTTTTTACCCGAAACTTCAAAAAAACATAACTTTCTCTACGAATAGAGTTAGGTCACAATCTTTATATCAGAACGTTCATTGTTCAGAGAGGAACAAAAGTCCCTTATTAATTTTCTAAAAAGAAGTCATCTATTGTTCGGATTAAATCATGCAAGATTTGGGCTTAACAACTCATAATCGAGTTTAACAAGTTTAAATCACACAATAAGTCCCTAATCCACATATATTAGGCTCTGATACCACATGTAAACTTCAAAACAGATCATAAAAGTTGACCTAGATCATATGTGAATATATGAACTTTAACAGGAAACAAAACTGAATACGAAAACTTACCTGTTTGCTCCATGGTTTCACGAATCTCTTTAGAGTGGCGATTAATCTCGAACAAAGCTTTTTGGAAGCTGGTCTTCCTCTCTGTACTCACTACTGTATGACGGAATTTTATAGAAATCTGTCTGATTGTGGGAAGAGGGCGGACCTAGTCTCTATATAGGAAAACCCTAGTCACATTGGGCCATTCCATAAAATGTTCAATTGGCTGATTAGGGCCACACTAATTACCGTCAACCCACATTGATAATAGGTGCACACTAGCCCAAGTATAATAGATCATAATCTTATTAGGCTTACCATATTTATTTCATTCAGACTTGGGTCCAATTTGTACTTAAAAAATACCTACAAATAATGTGGACTCAATTAAAAATAATCTAATATGCTATCCTCTAAAAGCACGAACAGGAGCACGAGCCCAATGTTAATGATTTTTGTTTTTCTGAATGAGGCCACATTGTTTTCTGAGCAGTTTGTCTTCGACGGCACAAGAAATCAATTATTATGGATCTGAAGGGGCCTCTGAAAGAGAAGTATTATTGCTATTATCTGAAAGCACGAGCCCAGTGTTAACCAAAAAAATATGAGAAATTATACTTGAACCCTTGTAATTTGAGAAAAATCAAATAGCTTGCAATGAGTACAGCAGCAGCAAGAGTCCAACAATGACCCATCCTCGGGGACAAAACTGCGCTCCACCCGTGAAGGGTACAGCCACAGCATGTTAATTACCAGTTTTGTTTCTTTCTCAATAAGAGATTTAATCAAATTCATTGATTGTACTCTCTCTCTCTCTCTCTCTCTCTCTCTCTCTCTCTCTCTCTCTTTTCAAGCATGTTCTGTTCTACACCTCTACGGGACATGAGAAAGTCAAAACGATAATTTTAAAAGCGTCTTAGTAATATGTGTTCTTCAAACACATTTTAAGTAAATTTTATTTGATTATACTAAATATTAAAAATTATGTTTTTATAATTTTTAATACTAAAAGTATAATTTATAATATTTTATACAATTTGACAAAGAATACTTAAAATATGCTCTAAAAACACATATTAACATTTTTCATTTTAAAAAATAGAGAAAACAAGAGTACCCAGATCCTTCGAGTCCCTCTAAAACTTGAAAAATGTGCTCTTAATCATAAAACTTTACAAAGGAAAAAGAGACGCAGAGAGTGGTCCCTGCTAGGAAATTATCATTAAGTGAGCATTATGTTATTTTTGCTCTAACTCTTATAAATATAATGAATTTTCATGCTAAGTGGGTCTAAGTTAAGGGTGGACATTCGGCAGACTCGCGCTGGGTTTATATTAGAAATAAGTTTTATCGGGTCTAAAACTAAATCACAAGTCTGTCAAGTTAAAAAAATTACATTTTTAAGCCTGTCTAAATCCACCCATTTAACATAAAATTTGTTTAATTAATAATTTTATTCTCTAAAAATAATATTGATTAACATAAAGTTTAATTACATACATGTATATAAAAATAGAAAAAATATTATTTTATATATACTCAGGGCCTGGCTAGGCCGAGTTTCAAAAACGAATATCCAAGTTAGCTTATTAAACTAATTGAGCCTAAATTTTTTTTTCAAACTATATAAGTTATGGACAAGCCTATCGGGCTCTTGTACCCTTGACCACCCCTAGTCCAAGCACACTTATCAAACCCATCTCAGAAACGGTTGCATTTATTAAAGTGAAGCAAGAATGACATAATGCTCCAAGATCTTTAGAAAATCCCTTACCAAGGCAAATTCCAAGTAGACTCTCCGTTCTAACAAATAGGTGATAAGAATGGGCAGAATGCATCAAGGTAAAGGGTATCATTAGTCACTCGAACCACAGCTATCCGGTTTTGGGATAGCAATATGGGGACCGTAAGCTTCAGTTTTTGATATTGTAGCCGGTAACTATTGGGCATCTTGTTGACATGCAATAATTTATGTATGGGTTATATGCCATTCCTTCATATATTCTGTATAAAACTTTTTATCAAAATAATGTGACAGTAATTTTATTATTAAATGACATTTTAATGAATAATTTTTTTTTTTTTGGTGTGCTTTTTAAGTAATAGACACACAGTGCTATGTATATCGACAGATTATGAATAAAAATACATTATTAAACAATTCTTAACTGGGTTAACCAGCTGCTTAACCCGTAAATAAGATACCAACTAGCCTGCGTGGCTTATTCTCATAAGCATGTAGTTGTGTACGGTGTGCACCACAGCCTTTCCCCTCCTTGAATGGCTATATCAACGAAAGAAATCAATCAGTTCTGAAACCGACTAGGGCCAACAAAGCTCGTACCGTCTCTTTTGGCATTGTTCTCTTTGATCAATCAGTTCTGAAACAAGATAGATGGTTACTCTTTTGGAATGGTTCTCCTTGATCAATCAGTTCTGAAACGACCCAGAAAGCTTTGGTGACATTGATTTTGTCAGATTTGTTAGGTGTGTGTCATGTATTCTGTAGGCCTATATAATTATTGAGTTATACATGTATTTGGGCCAGGCTAGGGGATTCAAGATTTCTAAAATTTGCCTATTAGTAGGGAACTTATAGAACTCTAGGGTAAAGGAGATTAGAGAGACGGAGAGACTTGTAGAGAGTGAGTAGTAATTGTACTCTTCCTTTGACGTAGTAAAATTTTGCTCTCTTGTTTGTGAACGTAAGTAGATTTGTTGTTCTAAACAACCTTAATTCTCTGTGAACGTAGGTAGATTCGTTGTTCTAAACAACCTTAATTCTCTGTGTGTGCTTCTTTTTTTCTTGTTCAGGTGATTGTTTTGTTTTCGTTTACACTTGAGGTCAAAATCCCAGCAAGATTTTGCACTGCAAAATGCTTTGCTGAGAACACTATATTGTATTTGCTGATGGGAGCTGCTGTCTCCCTGGACGAGATATTAAAAACTTGGCCTTCATCAAATATTTTTTTGAAGAAATCACTACGACAAATACGAGTTTTAGTGACAAAATTTTTTGTCACTAAACATAGGAATTCGTCACTAAAGATACCTTCAGTGGCAAAATGTCTTGTCACAAGCTTGTCACTATAGACCCGACACTAAAGTGTTGTGTGACAAAATAATGAATTGTCACTATTTTTTTGGTTGTTAATGACAAAAGTAATTTATCACTAAAAAGTTGAGAAAGTAGTGATGGGTTCATTTTGACACAAAAAACTAATAGATTTTATCACTAAAAATTAAATTTTGTCACTAAAAGTTATATTTTGAATTTTCTTTTGTGATGAAGTATTGTGTCACAAGAAAAATAAATATTGAGTGACAATATTATTTGTCACTAAAAATCTTTTAGTCACCATGTGCTTGTCACAACATGTTTAGTAGAATGACAAAGCTAATAGGGTCATCAAATTACACTCAAAATTTAAGAGTTCGTCACTAAAGATCTTCACATAATTTTTTTTTCCTGTTCAATAGACCTGCTTCCCATTAAACCCACAAGTAAGGTGCATATCACCTTAAAGTAGTAAACAAGACCATCAAATTATTGATAATGCTACGACACATGCATATAGCTACAAAAGTATTTATAGAAAACAAGAAGCCTATATTCAATTTCATGAATCTATTACATCACAAAAGTCCAAAATCAACTCAGCAGTAATCCATCACCATATGATTGGTAATATTAGTGTAGATATGGATAAAGTTTCCATTGTAATATTGTTCCATTACAAACTCAAGATAGGTACCACTAAACATCCTTTTATATGTGTAACTATCACCATTATCAAGAGCCTTCAACCAAGTTAAAGCTCAACCACCTCAAAAAAAAATATGCTCTTTGTAATCTACTGTTAAGCAATTGTCTGAGCCTCATGTCCTATTTTTTTTTTTCTACATCATTAACACCTGCATGAACACATAGATAGAAAAACAATTTATTAAGGATCCAAAAAACAAAGCTGTCTTTGATTGCATTATACCATCAACTCATTTAAACACCAAAAAACTAAGTCATGGGTGAGATTTTAATTGCACCTTACAAACTGTTGTCTCATAAGCAACATTACAACTCCATGAATCACACGAACCTTTCGGAAATATATTGGGCAGTAACGCCTACTTCTCTTCTTCACAACCAGAAGGTCTGACTGTACACAGAAATAATATTTGTCAAATAAAAAGTTGCTATTTTACAGTACAGAACAACTATAAAGTAAATTCTTTATGAAACCCAAAGAAAAGTTGGCAAGCTGGGCCAAGCATTTGCATTCCTCGAAGACTAATGATTAGGGGGTAATACAAATGAGCCACTTGATCACCAAATAGCACGCATCTCCAGAAACAATTTCTAAATGTAGTAAGGAATTTCAAGCTATGGGAAAGCCAATAATTCAACCCTTCGGGCCGAACTATCCATGTAAAGTAACGACTATTAGTCCTAGATTAACAATATAACAATCAGTAGTTTAACCTTTAGTTTGGAATTCATTAAGATCATTGTTTCTTTCCAGATAGAGCATAGTGTCGCAAGTGTGACAAAATATGTCCTGTAATTTCAGTTATATGTAAAAATTCGAGCTGTATTAAATGAAGGATCCAACACCCCTAACTTAACCTTCGTGTGAGTGTGTGCGGGTGTGTTTTACATTGATGTTTGGAAAATCTTCTAGTATAATTTCTGACCAGCCTGCAATTGATCATGGGGGTAATCATTCTCTAGATTTTATTTGAGTCAGAAATGATATCCTATATACTTTTCATCAAGCGACTTCATTCCAGTAACAACCTAATAAACTCTTCACCAATCATTCAGCCTTAAAATATTAGTATGCAACATTGGTGCATTAGTCATGTCCCATGAGATGATTATTTGAAAGCAAGGAAAGAAACTAGATTTCATAATACACAGGCATATCTGGAAAACAGGAACTCCATCAAATCCGCTCTTGATATCTGAAGCTTTCAACTAGCAAGCATGAAAATTAAATGCGAGTCAATTTAGGATTGTCAAGTGATAAAATTAAATAAATATGGAATTAGCAATGTCCAGATCCAGTAGGTATGGGTTTCGGTCATGCCACTCTGTTAATAAGGTACCTGAGGTGCCCTTTGGTTAGAAACTTCTCTTCCAAGAATGCATATAACAGGTTAAAACTCAATACATTGGACCATGTGAAATAAGATACCACAAATTCTACCCCTTTCTTCAATACTTCAAAACCTACCAGTATTCAGAATATGGACAACATTTACATGCAAGAAATACAGTGTATTGAGGAGAAGATGGGAAGGAGATGCACAAAGGCATAATCCAAGACTTGCAGAAAGGAATCCTAAATAACAGAATGTGAGAAATTCATGTCATAACATGTGTCATCAATGCAGCAAAAAAACCTATATAGTAGAATAATGTACTTAAAGCGTCCAACAGAACATCTATTTGTTTCCACAAAAGAGATCCAAAATAAGCTATGAGCTAAGTAAACTGAAAAAGAAAAGCACTTCCCTATGCTTCCTTTGACTTCTGAAAAATTGCAAGAAAAAGAAAACAGAACTTGGGTTGGTAAAAAAATTCTCATCAGATTTTAAGTTTTCATATTTTTTTCCCAGTGTTTTCTTGGCAATCAAGCGAAGCCCAGATTTGAAATCTTAGGTCTGATTAATTCAAAAGAACTTTTTAAACTTTCAAGAACTTTTTAAACTTTTAGAATTTTTAAATAAGATCATGTGTCAAATGAGGAAGAGAATGATAGTTCTAGTCATACGATGATCATTCAAACGAGGATTACATCATTTCAGTTGATGGGCAGATGACTTACATTGATGCAGAAGTGGTTGGAACATTCCTCTCCAAAAGTTGCTGGTGGAATAAGGCAAGCTGAGAACTCATCTCCTCTCGTAGCCGAGTCACCATGTTAGTTTGATGGGATTCCAACATTTGTACCCTCTCAGCTAATTGGGCAGTCATCCTTCGAGCCTCCGCAGCTTCCCTCTCTACAGCCTCAGCACGCTGTGTCACCTCAAAAGCCTCTCTCTCCAGCTGTGCACGAGTGCGCTACCCTGATGCAGATGAGTTGGGCTTCGGACCACGCCCTAGTCCAATTATGTATCCTGACTTACGTCCAAAGACCCGCTGAGAAAGTTGCTCGTCAGTCAAGAGAGCTCCCTCTGCCTTGGATTTAGACTTAAGCTCCTTATGTTGCTCCTATAATGACACAATCATTCAATATAAAAAGCTAAATAAATCATTATCGTATCTACAAACTGGTGCCATAAATGGAATCTTGTCTTTATGCACAAGAAAGTTGTCCTAAGCTACTGCACAAGGACATTTGCAAAGCAATTTATATCTTACATAGAACAACCCAGCATTATCATTAACCCAAGAACCGCCAGATGATGTGTGGGTTGTTCTGTAAAGCTCAACAATACCAAGTTCTTCCCCAGTCGAGTCATTTCTCTATGCTATCAAAGTCACAAACAACACTTGTTCAGTTCATGCAAATAGAATCAAACACATGTTAAACAAACTATTCACTTTTGGTCATCATTTCAAGATGCATAAATTGAATTCCCTCACAACTACGATAGCCTGGAGTACAAATTCTGAAACTAATGCAGCCGCTTCAATCAAGTTATACCATATCGTATTTGATCTTTGCAAATGCCTTCGTCCCAGCAGTATGTGTCGTCTTTAGTTTTGCTCGATTCCTCTTATTTATTTCACTTCTTTCCTACAAAGCTCATTCAATTAAAATCGATAATTAAAATTGTCAAAGATGAATATTAAGGAAAAACCAATAAAAAGTTATACCTTGAACTTTTCTTCACTAAATAGGTTGCACAGGTACCTCCAATCATTCTCTTTGATATCAGTAGGCCGATTTGCAAAGGCAACATTTAGTGTTGGGAACTTGAGACATGTCTTATGTATCCTGTAACGCCAACTCCTATATCGACTCCCCATCTCAATCTCAATCATTTGATTAACATAAGGCTCATTGCTCAAATTAAACTTTTCTTGAAAATCATAAGCAACACATATTGCATAATTTAAACTTCAACTCAAGGTTAATCACAATCAAAATCTGGTAATAAATGTTGATTTTTTGTTTTTGAACTTACAGAAAATTGAAATAAAGCCAATAGAGAAGGCACTTACAAGGGCATCAAAGAGTATGATAATAGTGCAAGAATACATCTTTAATCAGTAATACTTTAATCAGACAAAACTATCAAACTAAATTTGCCTATGCACAAAAAAACCCAAACTCACTCCTGCACTATAATAGTGCAGGAATCACATTAGTTCTCGGCACCATGTCCATTTAAGGCATCAAAGGTATAATAGTGCAGGAATCACTAGGTATATCTCAACTCATATACACAACTTGATTTATTTCCTATATTTGTATAATCACCAGGTCAAGAATTAAAATTTTTTTTTTTATAATTTAAACCAATTATGTTATCCAAAACACTAGAAAGGTCAAAATACTACCTATTCCAATTTTGATCTCTTAAAATACTACCTAGTCTCATAATCTCTTCTCCTAAATCTCATATCCTAAACATCCTAATATGAAATTGTTACCCAATTGGATTATAAAAAATACAAAAGTTTACATTACACTTTTAAGATTTAAAAGATATCCAACCTAAATACCTTGTTCAGTTTGAAAAAAAATTGGGAATAAGGGATTGAAATGCCATTATAATCCTATTCTATTGTGATTCTTAGGGCATCTAATTCTAGCATTTGTAATCTAGACCAACGAATGTACTTTTATGAATTTTTTAGTTTTATTTTTAATTCAGTGATTTTTACTATTTTCTATTATGTTTATTTTTCACTATACTACGACAATTTTCTTCTCATTTCTTATTAAGTGAAACGTTCAACTATTTTTAAGTTTTTTTTTTCCTTTTATATATTAAACTAGAATGATTTTCAAACACGTTTTTTTGGTAATTTGGAATAGGTGCTTCCCCTAAATCCTTTTTGGTAATGCTTTTTTTGGTCAACCAGATTGTCTCATAGTTGTTTTCCTTGGATCTCATATCTTACTACTCTTAACACAAATTCCTTACCCAAACCAACCATAAAAATTCTATTGCAACTTTGGATTATACTTTTAAACCTTATCCAACCTGAAAGACTTGTTCAATTTGAAGGAATTAAGTGAAAAGGAATCGAAATCCCATTCTAATGGATTTCTATAGATTACAATTACTCAGTCATTGAAGTGCTCCTCCTATTTCATTTTGGAATTTATATTTCATTCTGGATAAACAATTCCCTAATATATAGATAACAAACGTGACATGGACGGAAGGAGGTAAATGGAAACACAACAAAGTTTTTAGGGTCATGTTAGACTTTTATTATAGCATAATTTCACTATTTTGAACATTTACAAGCTTTTGTGAAAAATAAGATAACTTCTGTGTTGAATTCTAATCTTTTGGGATTTATAATACTGATAAACTAGTTAAACTGGGGCAACAAGATAGTGATAATTGAGAATATACAGTCAAAACTGCAGTTTTCAATACATGTGAAAGTGATTAGCTTCTTATTGTTAGGATACTAACATTCAAGAAAAAATCAGCATTAAAGCAACTAGCATCCTGTGGCTGACTTTTCCCTCCACTTTCATATATATATATATATATATATGCGTGTGTGCATAACAGAGGAATTTTTAAGGAAATCTACAAAAAAAACTTGAGGAACATTGCTCTGTAATTCTTAATGAGCAACTAGCATCCTGTAACAATCAGGTAACAGAGGATTCATCCAGGCCAAAAAAAAAAAAGGATGGAAACTGCATAATATATACGTTCTAAACTTCTATACACTGAAGGCACTTACCCGAATATAAGTAATCATCTAGCTCTTCAATGCATCGTCAATAGTCTCCCATGATACAGCTTGTAGTGGGGCACACTGTCGGACTATAACCCCTAACTCGGTGCCAAACATGGTGGAGAAATCACCAACTGCTCGATTCAAATGACTAGGGATCAGGACCTCAAACCTCTTCCCCTCCTTTCTTATTTTAGCCAATCGCAGACCTTTTGTCTTTCCACGCCGTTTCTTTGATTTGGACGAGCCTTTTAAAAATACATACATAAACCTTGCATTAACACAATTATACCTGATGGAGTGAGATATATATTAAGGAAGCTTTATTTTTACCAATTTATAATGCAAATATAATACCTTATTGACATAACAAATATAGCATATTCATGCCTAGCCTGAGTAGAAGTAGATGGCATTGCAACTTGAGGTGCTGATCTAATTGGTCTTGGGCCTTCTCTTCGACCTTTAGTAGCCATGATAACTAGGCAATGTGCTATAAAATGGATGTGCAAACAAATAAAGTAACCAAAAAGATGATTATATAAGAAACATTAAGATGAAAATATTCTAGCAATAAAAAAAACTAGTGCACCTTAAATTGTAAAGCATATCATTCACATTAACATGAAAAAGGAAACCCAAGCAATTTTAAATATCTTTATTGTTATCATCATTAATTGGCATATCGTCTCGGTCAGTATCATCATCAAGGAGGTCTGTGTTATCCATATCACTGTCACTAGTAATAAGTGTTTCATCTCCCTAATTGTTGTCCTCATCACGAAGGGCAATATCCATATCAACTTGTATCATGTCTATGTCATCTCTATGTAGCTCAACAACCGAATCATCAACATCCACAGTCTCGCCATATCCCTGCATCTCGTGCTGCTGATATACCTCATCTTTCTCTTCCTCTTCATCTTTCTCTTGGGGCATATCATAGATTGCCCGAGGTTTTGTTCTTTGCACAACCCGCCAATTCTTGCCCAACTTCATATCATTCAAATAAAATACTTGCTCTGCTTGACATGCTAGTACAAATGGATCCTTTTTGTATCTAGTTATAGTTACATTCACACTTACAAAGTTGTATTTATCTTTTAATATTCCCGTCTTTGAATTACTGACGTCCCACCAATCACACTTGAAAAGAAAAACCTGGTTTCCTCCCAAATATAATAATTCAATAACATCTCTCACAACACCATAAAAGTCAATGCTTTGCCCTTTATAATCTCCCTTTACTACTATGCCACTATTTTGAGTTTTCCTATGCATCTCCCGGTCCTTGTTATGGAATCTGAGCCCATTGATAATGCAACCAGCGTAACGGTTTATTCGGCGATCAGGACCTCGAGCTAAATTTAAAAGTTGATTTGTCACTTCTGAGGACCCTCCTTCTTGTAATTGTGTAACCTATACATTTTGTGGATACATCAATACATATTAATGTTCATGAGGTTTAAATTTAAGTAATAATGAATAAATAACACTTACTTGTTTTAAAAACCATTCATGAAACTCTAGCTCATGCCTTTTTTCCACATTCTCTATACTTTGTCTCTCAAGTTCTAACTTGTGTAACCTGCAGATTTTAATATGATACAAAGCCTATTAATCAAGCCATAAAAAGAGGAAGTTACATATGCAACATTAACATATGATAACTGTTGGGAATTTATACTAAAAGACATGCTTTGTGAAGTGACTTTAGTATTTATTAATAAATTAGTTATTCCATTTTAATGAGAATCTGTGTGAGAAATGTTTGCATTGCGTTATTTATTTAATGATTATGCATGCGTGTCTCTTATTCTATATAGTAGATGATTTGGTGTGTAGAGTACGACTTACACACGGAAGATCAGATCATCGGTTCTTATGGAATATAAGTTAATCGTTCGCAGTCTTAGATGGAAATGGACACACCATCAGTAGGACTGTAGTACAAGGTTTTAATAGGTCTGTCTTGACTGTGGGGAATGATATAGTTCCAACTCCTTGCACTAGTACACTTTGTGTGTACTGAACAGGATCGTGTTGGGGTAATTGTTTTTATATTGACTATATAAAACAATTAATACCTCATGATTATTATGAGTGCTTATGCTCTTAATCCTAATGTAATAAATAGACACGTGCATGTAGTATTTATTGTTTTGATTCATAGAAGAGTGAGATTCTTTAAGGGTCAATAAACTCAGTGAGTTGGACAATGACATTACGTGTATGGTGAATATTTATTATTGATGGAATCTACGTCCCCGTATAGGGATTGATGATACCCCCTTGAGGATGCTTATAAGTTTTGATTATGTCAAACCCTGCAGGTGGATTATGAATCCGACATATCAAATAAGTTAAGTGGAAGGTCTCAAGGAATTAAATAAGTCTATTAAATTTAATTTTCAGTAATTTAATTTAATAGACGGGTATCTGTAATCTTAACGTGGGGAGATAAATAAGCATTTAATAATATGGAGCTCGAAATATAATTTCTAGTATAACAGGGAGTGCAATTATAATTCCTTAGTGGTATGAATTATAATTTACGTAAATAAATATTAATCCTGGTTGGATTAGGAGTCCTTATGTGCGTAGGAAGTCCTAATTATACTAATCCTATGGTCCCTGTTGTAGCCTATATATATACGCGCTCTAAAAGCTGCTAGGGTTACACACTCTACACATAATTGAGAGATACACGATTTTGTGAGGAAGAGAAACCCTAGCAGCAGCGAGCCCACTCTCTATAGAGCAAGGCGTGTACGAGGAATACAGCAGAAGTCTGAAGGTTGAGTTCGAGCTTGCTGATTCGTGCTTGGTGCTGATTCTTGTTTTCGGGATTAAACTAGAGAGATCTCGAAGGTACGATTCCAATCACGTAGATTAGGCTATGCTAATCAGATCAGAATTTTTGGTAGTATGCGTATACACTATAGCCAGGTCGTGGGAAATTCCGCAGTCCCCAACAATAACTGACTTACTCTCGATATGGTTGCGCTTCCTCACAATTATTAAGGACATACCATCGAGCTTTTTCAAATTCTAATAGATCTAATTTATCATAAATTGCTGCTCCTAATCCGCGAGCCTTTTGTGAAAATACAAACAACCCTCCAGGTTGTTGACTCCCACATCCATCATAATTTTGTTCAACTCGATTGAATTTTGTCTCAACCCCATGGAGGTACATTAAGCAAAATCATTAATGTCCATAACACTACAACATGCAATTGAAATTGTTGTCCAGAATATGCATCAAATGTCTCAACATCGACATTCCACAACTCTTTTAATTAAGATATCAATGGTTGTAGATACACATCTATGTCGATTCCTGGAGCCTTACGCCCAGGAATAAGCAATGACATCATAAGAAAAGGATCCTTCATACACTTCCAAGGTGGCAAATTGTATGGGACAATAAATATTGGCCACATGCTATACGAGTTGTCCATGTTTCCAAATGGATTAAAACCATCACTAGCTAACCCAAGCCTAACATTGCGAGAATCTGCAGCAAATGACTTGTGCACCTGATCAAAGTCTTTCCATGCTTTAGAATCAGCTGGATGCCTTAGCACACCATCATCAACACGTTTGTCCTTGTGCCATCTCATATCTTCGGCTATCTTCTTTGAAATAAACAACCTTTGTAGCCTTGGTTTCAATGGAAAGTATCGTAAGATCTTATAAGGGACCTTTTTACCCTTGCCATTATCAAATTTATATCTAGGAGTTTTAGATTTTGGACACTTATCTTCGTCTTCATACTCCTTCCAAAAAAGGACACAATCATTTTTACATACATGTATCTTCTCATAATCAAGCCCCAAGTCTCGAATTATCTTCTTAGCCTTATAGTGGGAACTCGGGAGTGTCTCACCAGCTGGAAATGCAACCTTTAACAAGTCAAGCAACATAGTGAAAGATTTGTTACTCCATTGATTTAATAACTTGAGATGAAGTAGGTTCACAATAAAAGACAACTTGGAGAACTTCTTGCAACCCGAATACAATTCTTGCTCTGCATCTTTCATCAATCTAGTAAATTTATCCCTTTCCCTTTCCCCGCTAAAATCATCATGCGTAAAAGGAATATGGCTGGTGTCTACCTCCGGTATTCTATCATATGTACATGTTCCAGCATACATGTCATGTAAAATTTCTTGGATCTCGTCATTGTCTTCATGTTCTTCATTGTCACTATCTTCATTGTCATCATTATCATCATTACTACTTTATTCAAATTGGTCCCAATAAAATACCCATTTGGTGTATCCCTTTACCATCCCATGCGCCAAGAGGTGACTTTCGACTTGATCTAGAGTCCATTCCTCACAGTTATTGCAACGGATACAAGGACAAATAATAGTGTTTACTCCTGGTTTCATATGTTCACTTGCAAATTCGATGAACTCCGTTACTCCGACTACATACTGGTGGAGACCCCTATCCTAAATTTGAATCCAATTCTTATCCATGTTAAGAACCCTATGACAAATAGAAACAATAATCCAGTCCCAAATTGCAAGAAAAGCACATCAGATAAGCATAATGAAAAAGAACCTACAAATAGGCTAAAATAGTAGTTGTGGTTAATGCTTTCCTTCTTATAACTTGACTGCCACCAACTCTCAGATAGAATAGAAAAAAGAGCTTGCAGATAGGCTAAAATTAGTTTTCAAGAATTGAGCCACACATTAAAGAATCTAACTTATAATGTAAGATACAAAGACAAACAACTCTAGTGAGATGGCACACAAATAATTCTCAATAAAAAATCTAACTTATATTGTAAGATACAAAGACAAACAGTCAATAAAAAATGAAAAAATAAAGAACTAAGGAAAAATTTGCCAATTCATGGTTAGAACATTCATTCCCCTGTAATTTTTTGATTCACCTTCTCTTATTTTTTTTCCTTATTATTTTTCTTTATTCTAAAAGTAGATTTAAGTTTTTGTAAATTAAATTCACTAAAAAAAATTACAGATAAGGCACAAAATTTTCATAAAATCCAATGGGAGATGCACAGACAGATGAAGATATTTATAGAATAGAAAAACAGAGCGTGTTCTGTGAGTGAGAGAGAGAAGATAGACAAACAAAGTAGTTTCAGATAATAAAAAACGACTGCAAATTCAGAAGCTACCTATAACATAGGGGAAAATCTAACCACAGCTCATCCATGGAATTGTTTGTATGTGCCATGATTCTATTATGCAGAACATAAAACTATACTCTTAATTAAAAATACTATAAGAAATTTAAATAAAAAATAAAATGCCATGAGAAATGAACTCAACAACTATAACAGTTAGGACCAATGCAAATCAAAGAAAAAAATGCACTTCTACAAAAAAATTAAAACAAAAAATACTCACAAAAATTACAAGGAGATTGAAGGAAGCAAATTATCTCAAATTGAAGATGGAGAGAGACAGAGAGATATAAATTAGATATGAAAGTGATTAGATACGAATTTGAGCAAACATTTTGAAGGAAGCAAAGTTATCTCAAATTGAAGAGAGAGAGAGAGAGAGAGAGAGAGAGAGAGAGAGAGAGAGAGAGAGAGAGAGAGAAATTACACATGCTAGAATAAAACAATGAAACAAAGAATTCGAGCTAAAATTTTGATTCACAAAATAATAGAAACAAATATAATGCAAATCCAGAAAATATAATGGAAACTCACCTTAAGCTTCAATGAAGGTTCCTCTAAGCTTCGATGGAGATAATAAGCTAGGACTTTGCAATGGAGTAGATAGAGAGGAAAATTGTAGCAGAGAGACGATTATAGAGATAGATCTAGAGGCACAAAAGAGGGTTCGTAAGTTGATTGCTTTGATGGAGGTTCTTCGGGGCTTTCATGGAGGTAACAGCTAGGGCTTTGTAATATTTAAAATCACAACAGAAACAAATATAGAGAGACAGATAGAGAGATCTGGAATTAATAGGTGAATGGAGAGAGAGAGAGAGAGAGAGAGTGCAAGAGACCAAAGGAGAGCCCTAAACCTAGAGAGTGAAAGAGGGCCAAATTGCTCTGAATCAATTCTTTTATGTATTTATCCTTAGCTATTTGTCCACTATACCGAGGCGTTGAATTCACGAGAATCACATGAAGGAATAGAATCACATGAAGTCAAGTCCACGGAATGGACTCAAGCCACATCATGTTTCCTCAAGCATAACATTCCGTTTCGGGAAATGTACAATGACGCCATTTTGCTCTGAATCAAAATTGGGTGTTAAGCCACATCATGAGTTATGACCAATTTGTGGAGAATTGGGTATTAAAACACCGACTCCCTTTTCCTTCCCCTCAAGGCACATCATGTTGTGACGAAAAGCCGTATCACTTTATACTAAAAAGATATTAGCTAAATATTTTTTTTATTTAGTGGCAACAAAATTCTTTTATCACAATTTCTGCTTTCTTTTCAAAAGATTAAATCACATGAAAATTTTCAACCACCTATTTAGTTTCAAATATTAGTGGCAAAGTACTATTTCATGGCAAATAATGGCTGATTTTTATTTAGTGACCACAAGTACATTTCATGGCTAAATTAGGTACTTTTAGTGATAAAATCTGACTCGTCACTAATACCTTTGTCACTAAAGCTGACAATTGTTGTAGTGAATCTATTATTTCTATTTGATCTTCGAAAAGATCCAAGAGTTAGTGCCAAACATATCCGCATTGTAAGTGCATGCTAATTTGGCAGTTGAATCCTAGAGAGTTTGATTACAAACAGCGAGGGCTACAATTTATTTTTAAAAACTTTGGGTATATAGTTCTACTGATAAATTCAGTACACATTTGAATTATTCATATTCTATTCTACAATTTTTATATATTTTCGAACTAATTTATTTGCTCAATATGTTTAATTTTATATAAATTTAAAATCCTATATTGATTTACAACATATATGCATAAGATATTTTCACTGGGTAGCATTCATAACTAGATAAGAAAAAACTAATGGCACCATTAGTGATTGCATGTATTTCCTGAATTTAATGATCATATTCAGAATAACTCAACAGAGATGCAATATATATCTGTAACTAATAAAATTACCATTTATTGCTTAGTTTGATTTTTTTCTCTTCCTCACAGAAGTTGCTAGTTAAATGACTGCAAAAGTTACTGACCTGTCGAATACAGTTTTGAAACTGTTGTGCTGAAAAGACAAAGATCTCATTGTTTAGTCTCGTAATACAGAATTGATTGCTCATTTTAGCGAAGAATCTACAATTTTCTAGCTAAGGGATTTAGATTAGTGGCCACTATTATTGAGGAAATATACATCTCCTCTCTGACAATTTTTTTGAGTATCAAAATTTGATCTGGGTATTTTTGTGAACAATATTAGCAAGAAAATTTACAATTCGTTACTATAACACGGAATTGCTGCACTTGGTGAGGAATCTACCACGTCATAGATAAAGACTTTATATATATTATAGTTTTGTGACGACATATGAATCTCCCAAAATATTATATGTCAATAATTAGCAACAAACCCAAATTTCGACGCTAACAAGTATTAAATATTTTTCAGGACGTGATCCTCTCGTCACAAAAAGATATGAAACAAACTGTAAATTGTTCATCACCTTATTGCTAATACTTTGATTGGCAACCACCATTACTGAGGAAAGGTTCCTCAAAAATTTTCTCTCGTGCCACACACTCTCCCAAAAAATACATCTTGCCAAACATTTTTAAGACCAGTATTAGCAACAAAATCTTCTATTCATCGCTAAATATGGCCAGGAGTTGTTTTTCACTTTTAGCATTGAATTCAGTTTTCTCGCTAATAATTTAAGCTTAATATCAAATTTCTCACCGTGATAGTGGAAACTTGCCCAAAAATTTACACACTTTTGAGAGATTTCAAAAGCTTGAGGCTCGTTGGAATTGGAAATCATCATAAAAAGTTCAGTCTCAGAGCTTCTTTTTTTTCCCCCCTTTTTCTTCAGGAATATAAAGAGCTCCATTAAGAGTTTTAACTTTTTGTTTATGGTATCTTTCAATTACATTGATAATTCTACACGTTATGCTTTTTTCCTTAGCCCTCCTACAATGTGAGAGAAGGAATTTGGAAGAGTGTAGAACAGATATGAAATTAACCATTTTTATATTACTAGTTAAAGTTTGAATCATAATTATGGGTTTCATGATTTCTTAATTATCGTTAGCAAGAATTTAGTAGTGAACTTCATTGTACGAGGTCCTAGAAATTTGTTTTTCTTTTATTTAACAAGGTTCTCAAATTTTTATTTTCTATTGAAGCATGAAAGCTCCTCTTTACCTTGTGAGATATCCCACTAGGTTCAAAATTATATTTAGTGGTGTCAAGTTATATAGATAAATGTTATTGAATAATATTACTCTAATTTTTTTTTTAAGTTCCAGTAGGGCCGATTGACTCCACAACGTACCAGGTGGAGCCGTCAGCATGAGATAGCCTTGACAAGAAAGAGAAAATGTACAAGGGGCATATACAACTTCTCTTGATTGTAATGAGCCTGACAAGAAAGAACTCAGTAATCATAAATCGCTATTAGAGATGCATAGTAAGCAATAATAGCATGGAGAAGTCGGGGAACATTCAACTCAATAATCATAAATCACTATTATATTATTTGTTTTTGAGCACATTTTGAATATACTTGGTCTAATTGTATAAAATATTTATAATTTTTAACACTGTGTATGGCCAAACAAAATATACTTAAAATAAGTATATGTAAGCAAGACCCATATTATTAATTATGTAACATCATTATTTGTTCCGTACTCAAAACATAAATTAATGCTCTGTTTGGAATCCAGATTTTCGGTGAAAAAAGTAAAGGGCAAAGGAAAAATAAGGCAAAAGAAAATAAAATGAAAGAGTATTTTTGAGCTATTTTTCCTTACTTTTTTTTTTTAACGTTTTTACAAAACATCCGAGTTCCAAACAAAGCATAAAGGTACATGGGGTTCATGTTATGATTTCAATTTTGGATTTGTCAGCAGAGATATATGGGCTATTTGGTAGGGACGGTCAAGGTATGATCTTCAATAGCCAATACAATATGATTTATGTGTTGCTTTTCTACAATAGTAATGTTCTACTTTCTCAAAGACATGCCTAGAGGTCCAAGGGGCAAGTTTTGTTATTTTTCACTGAGTCAGGCTAGTAAGTGTTAGTGTTGACCTAGGTGCTGGTTCCTAGGACTGCCTGGTCTCGGAAAGCTACTTGTGCGGTGGTGGTCCCTGAGACTGGCTGGTCTCAGAAAGCTACCTAGGGTGGTGTTGGTTCCTGAGATTGCCCGATCTCAGAAAGTTACCTGTAGGGTGGTGTTGGTCCTTGAGATTGCCTGGTCTCAATGAACTACCGAATGACAAAGATTCTACATTGGCAGGCTAGCAAGAACCAGAAGTGAACCATCTGAAATTTGATAAGGTGTTAGTCCCCGAGATTACCCGATCTCGGAAAACTACTTGGATGGCGTTGGTTCCTGAGACTTCCTAGTCTCGGAAAGCTACCTGGATGGCGTTAGTTCCTGAGACCGCCTGGTCTCGGAAAGCTACTTGGAGTGCCTATGGGTAATATGGTCTTTTTAGCTTCAATCTGGCCTTGTGAGCTTGAGAAGCAACCAATTGATTGGATTGGAGTTTGGAAGAGTCAGCTTGGATTCATATGTGTCGTGAGGTTTGAAACTGGATCTGATCAAGTCGAAGATCGTTGAGCGGGCAAAATGGGGTGCTTACATATGGCATGTTTTAACGAGAGCATATCATGTGGGGAGTATTTTACTTTTAAGCATGATTAATTATCTTAATCCATGATTAATTAGCTTGATTAATCTCTATGCTTAGCTTAAAATTAATGATGATTAATTATCATAAGTGTGTTTAATTATACTAATGAGATGGATTAATGAAGAGAGGTGAAGCAAGGAGGTGCTAGGTGTGCTTGTGTGTGAAAGCTATCTAAGGTGCGTGCATAAGGTGTGTGTTTCATAATATCTTGTATGTATATGAGAGAGTGTGGTATGTGGAGAAGTAGATGCAAGGTTGTATCTATAGTTTGTGTTAAGACAAAGGATGAGAGATGAGAGAGGTGACTGTGTAGAGAATTATGTTTGGCAAGAAAGAAAGTGAGAAAAAAAAAAAAAAAAAAGAAGAGAAAGGAAGATAAGAAGAAGGTATTGAAGGGGAAAGTTGTGTATCCATTGTTTGAGGTGAGAAATCTCAATATTATGCTTGTGTCCATGTATTGTGTTGATTATTGCATTTAGAAGACCTTTAATGCCTTGGAATTGTGGGATTAAATCCCAAGAGTTTGAGGTTTCAAGTTTAAGACTTGGAATCCTTGTCATGTGTATGTTTTGTTGTTTTGAAGTCATATTAGAAATTTTAGAACCTCATTCTAGGCTTTAGAGCACTTAGAATTGAGTTGGGGTGGTAAAGGAGACCTAAAACTATGTTTTAAAAACATCAATTTCTAACCAATGGGGAGAGGGGGCACACTGGCGCGCCTGGTGCCGCACTCCTTTGGCCAGGGCGCTCCAGAGGGGCGCACTAATGCAGTTCCTTGAGCTGGTATGGCCTTTGTTTTGCATTTTAAATCTTTGTATCGCATTGGGAAGGGTTTAACACTTCTCATTAGGTTTCTAATATATCATTGATGTATCATTTTTTGTTTTTGTGTATTATAAGTCATGAACATACATTGATTATGCACATGCTTCATAAATTTAACGTAGTGGTGTATGATAGGTTTGAAAGCAGCCAAGGACATTCCAATTCCACCAAGGGAGAGATTCAATATTGAGTTGTACTACAGAACGAGGTGGGGGTTTAATAATATTCTTACTCTTATTGAATTGAATGTCTTATTATCAATATTGGTGTTGGTATTAGATTTATGAGGTAGCATTGCATACATCATACATGATGAACATAACTTGCATTGCACAATAGAGGTTAGGTCATGGTGGTCATTCTTGATAACTTCCTTTATCACTCTTGGCAAGATTATCAACAAGCAAGCCTAAGTGGTGAGCCTATATTGTGACATCCATTATTACATCACGGGAGGCAATACATGACATAAGTCATTTCTCATTGATAATGATGATAAACATGTGATTATATCATTGAATGGTGGATTATTTATCAATGATTGACTCAGTGTTTATCTAGAATTCATTCTTTAGAGTTTGATTATTTTAGTAAGTATGTTGACATATAGTTCACACCCACACAGATTATTTTGCAAGTGAGATGGAAGAGATCCAGTCTACTGCTATTGGTGTCAAGTTGGAGAGCTTAAGGAGCATTACTGATTGAGTCAAAGTTTTTTTTTATTTAGGTTGTACTTAATGGGAGATCTCTAGAAACTATTTACATTTTAGTTTTGTAATTAGTGTGAGTTGGGTTTAGTAGTCTTCTTTATGTTTGTATGGTGATTGTTGTGAGATGGTTATATATACTGATATTGTTTATCTCTTAAATGACTCTCTTCTTTGGGTTTGTTATGAGGTATTGTTCACGGGTTGGTCATCTGTGCGATCATACTCACTCTAAGATGGTGTTAATAACACCTGATTAGAAATGAATATTTCAAGGTGGCTGATGTGAGTCAAATAAATATGGGCCCAAAATGGTTGGGCAAGTCCATGTCAATTGGCACTGCTAAGTTGGGCCTAGGGCAGCCCATGATTGAGTCTTACGCCACAGGCCCGGATCAATTTGTTCGCTCAAACTAGAGCCCCCTCTAGCTCAGCTTAGGGCTGTAATCATGCAGGGTGACAGAGCATTAAATAGAAAATAGACCCGCATTGAATGCGGAAGAGGCACTGCACACAACTGATGACGCTCACTTCCGGTCAGTCAAGCTCTAGCAAAGCGATACAGGAGAAATTGTGTCCAATCAGCCAGCTCTAGCCAGCATAAACCAGAGTAGGGACTCATGAGTATCGGGTAGGCTCTACAGAAAGCGCCACCTTATAAATACTGGAGCTAAGGGAGAGCAAGGTATGATCATTCCGACTTAACCATATACACTTATAAATTCCATTCCATTCTAGAGAAAAATAGCTAACTTGACTGTCAGAGTGTGATCGGCCCAAAGCGGGTCGACCCATTCTAACTCTTCTGTTTCTCTACAGCAGGTTCAGGACTCATCAATAGTGGTTCAAGTGATCGGTCAGGCCTTCCCAGAAATCCCACCTACAACTGATAAATGTTTTCTTTCTGGTTTAGGTGGTTTTTGTTCAAAAGGGACCAGTTTTGTAGCATTAAAGGTCAAAGGCTCAAAAGATGGGGACCATTGACCCACTTGCATACATAACTCAATGCCCACCCCTCTTATGATTATGACCCTATCTTCGACATAATCACTATGTAACTAGTCACGTGACTTACTCAAGATGAGTGCTCTCTCAATAGGATCCTTAAAGAACTCACTCTCAAAGTGTTCTTGAATGATAGACTAGATAAAGTCTATTTCCCTAATATCCCTAAACTCTCCTTATTGTTTCTCGACCAAAAAGATATTCATCTTAAAGGTCATGTTCCCGAATGAAAATTTTAACAACCTATTCCTACAATGAATTGTGGCATTATAAGTGGCTAGGAATGGTTATCCTAAAATGACGAGAATTTGGTTTTGAGCATTACTACTCTCAACAGGATTAGCATACAAAATAATGAAATCCATCGGGAAGTAGAAATTATCTACTTGAATGAGAACATCTTTGACAATGTCCCTAAGGACTTTAATAGATAGATCTGTGATTTGCAAGATTACATATGTAAGGCACAACTCTCACAATCTTAGTTGTTTATAAATTGAATAAGTGAGTAAATTAACACTTCATCCTAGGTTAAGAAAGACACAATCCATTTTATTTCCCCCTATAGTATATGAAATAGTGGGCCATCAGGGGTCCTTATATTTTAGTACAGTCTTGCATTGTGAGATTGTACTTTAGTTCTCATTCATAAAAATCGTTTCCTTGACATGCAACCTCCTCTTTATAATACACAAGTCCTTCAAGAACTTAGAAGTTCGTTTTTAGGCTTGGTCAATCTATGAGGAAACAAGGCATGTTTAATGACATCTATGCCCTCGTCTTTAGATTCCCCTATAGGCTCTATGAATGACTCAGTGTTGTTCTCATTCGCATTCTTTTCTAACTCTGATGCTTTGTTCTCAGTCTTTCCGCTCTCTTATTCATTTCCTAACACCCTACTCTCATCATTAACTCTTGGGAGTTCTTTCCTAGGTGAAATGGTTTTATCTATGATCTAACCACTCCTAGATGGAACTTACTCATGACTAGATGGAAGGTCATTCCTAGTTTCGATTATATTAATTTTTCTAGTTGAGTTTGGTTGGGGTTGGGGTTAGGCCGAAAATCTCCCTTCCACCTGTTGAGCCAAAACTTGTGTCAAGGTAGACATTTGCTTTGATATGTCCTCCAATATTATAATGTGTTGGTCTAGCACCTTATCTTGCCTATCCACCCTATTTATTAACCCTCTCATGTCATTTGTGAGTTGGTTCACATTGTCTTCTATGGGTTTTCTATGTGGGGGTTAATACTAGTTAGTTTGGGGTTGGAAGGCATAGGTGGTTGGGCTTAAGGGTTACGACTGGGGTTGGAAAGGTTGAGGGTTATGAGGCCCTCCTTGGAATGGTTGAGGGTTTTGAAGACCCTCGTTTCTCCACCCGAAATTGGGATGATTACGCCATCCCAGGTTGAATGTGTTGGAGTAAGGTTTTTTGTAGTCCTTTGATCACCAAACCCCCCCCCCCCACCCCCCCCCCCCCCCCCCCCCCAAGTATTGGCCAACCATATTAGCTTGACCATGTAGAGCTTCATTCACTCCTGGTATGACCTTGCATGTTGCAGTGTCATGCTACATGGTGTCATACACTAAACACGGAGAACTCGTTGACTCCACCCCTACGACATTGACCTTAGAAATCTTCATAGCCTCTAACTTATGGGAAAGTGTGGTAATTCTAGCATTCATATCGTCAATTTCCCCCAGTTGAAACTTACCCCCAGAGTGTAGATTAGGCCTAGACTCAGGATTTTGAGTCCCAATTGTAACCCAATTTCTGGCTAGGTTTGCTAAGTAATTAAGGTAATTGTATACTGCAGTGGGATCTTTGTTGAAGAAAGTTCCTGCGCACATTGACTCAACAAACTGCTTTAATTGTGGAGTCAATGAAGAATAAAAAGTATTAATCACATGCCAGTCAGCAAACCCATTTGCAGACGCAAGTTCAACAGGTCTTTGAATCTCTCCCAACATCAGAAGAATGATTTGGTTATTATAGTGTGAAACTGTGAAATTTGGTAACGAATCGCCGCTGTTCTATGTTCAAGAAGAACTTTTTCAAGAATTCCTAAGAGTCTCATTTAGTTAAACCATATTTTAGCCTTATCTTTTGGAGAGAATGGGAAAAATTTTAGAAGTAAAACCTCCTTCATACATGAGTTATCGACAAACGTTGAGCACACAACTTCGAAGTCTTTCATATGATGGTACGGGTTCTTGAAATTCATACCATGAAAAGTGGGCAACGATTTGATCATTCCTGGTTTCAAATTTAATGTGTTTTGGTGCATGAGAAGTACTATGCATGATATCAATGATTGCCTAATCGGATTCAAGTAATCTTGGAGTGTTTTATGATTGGGAGTGGCCATGTTGTCATGGTTACTCCCTATCTCTGGGTTTACTCTGTTTGGGTTATCATTAGGGCTTAGATTGGGTGGGTACAACCCATTGTTTATGTTTGCTATCAGAATAGGTCCTAAATCAACTATTAGAGGGAAGTATGGGTACAACGTCTGTGAGAAATTGTTCGAAGAAAGGTTACAGCAAGGGTCGATCTTCACTAGACAATTATGATTGTTTCTAATATAGTCTAACATGCAAATGTAATGCACACATAAGAGACTATCTACGTCTCAAGCGACACAAAATTCACAATCTCCATAGAAAATTTTCCACCAATTTAATCAATTAAATCCCAATTGACAATTCCAATCTCTATAGGTAAAAGCAATACCACCGATAAACAGTTAGCACAGAATCCTAGTCGCCTCTAGCAATTCACCTCTTAACTACTATGCAAGTCTAGACTAATAAAAAAAACAAGAAAAAGTTCCTAAGCCTAATATGCTTACACATACAAGGGATGGAATGAAGTTATTGGTTAGGCCTAGGTCGACAATTCCTCTGTTTTTGTAGATGTTGATGATGAAGCAATCCGCTAGTCCTACTTTGACTTTAAGGTTTATGCTTTGACACGCCTTTTGTTGTCAATATTTAAGTAATTCTCAACAACGTCACCAAAACTTGACTTGCACTAAATAGTGTTGGAGGATAATCCCAAGCACAAGATGGAGAAACAGTATGATTCAGTGAGTCCAGGGTCCAATCCACGTGGATCGATCAGATTGATGCTCAAATTAAACACTTACCTCTCATAAGCAACAAAACTTAGAAATTACGTCTAAAAATAAACTAAAAAGTGATTGTTTGAAAGAGTTTGTTTATCTAAAGTAAGAGTGATTGAAAACGATTTACTTATGCAAAAGAAGGTCTCGAAACCAATTGATCTGATCAATCAATTCACTCGGAATCCCAATGAAGGTTTTGATAGCTCAAATCATTGGCTACATCTTCAACCTTTGATTCGTAAGGTTTAGCGATAAAAACATAAATTCATTAATAATCAATCCTAGATTTGTAACCAAATCAAAATCATAGTTCTATACCATCGATTTGTGAAAACTTTATTCCAAACTAGGGTTTGTGCATAAAGAGTACCTTAGCAAAAAACAATATATATATATATATATATAAGTTCTCTCAAGTATCTAAGGTTTGATTACCAAGAATTAAAGGTTAAGAAGATGAAACATTGAAGCTCTTAATTACCTTGTTCTTCCAAGATCTTCAATTGATCCCAAGATGATGTTTAGCTACTCATCTCCATGATAGACACGCAAAATATGTATTGAAATCTATTGAAACTAATTGAATTCGATTACAAAATAGTGAAAAGCAATTAAGAACTATGTAACAACCTCTCTATATTATTCTAAAACTCATTAGGAAACCCTAAAGTTTGTAAAAGAATCAACAATCCTTATTCTAGGCTTAATCCCGACTTAAATAGGCAACAAAAATTGCAGAGCTCAGTAACCCGTTCGAACGAGTATTGAACAGATGGTTCATGCCTTTGAAACTTTGAATGGAAATCAAACCTGATTCAAATGAGGAAATCTACTCTCTATAATTTCAAACGGGTGTTGACTTGTTCGAATGGCTGCCGACTCGTTCGAATGCCTTTGCGCCAGCTTGAACGGCCTCAAGGCCCGTTCGAACGGCTTTAGTGCTTTTTGTCCAATTTTTCTTTTTTCATCTAGGAATCCTACGTACTCAAGCAAACTAAGTTAATAATCAATTAAGCCAAGAAATACATAAATAATTATAATTTAAGGTTAACAACGAACCAATTGAGACATAGTAATTGCACTTTTAGAGTACAATTAGTCAATAAATATAAATCATTATTAGACATGCATGGTAAGCAATAGTTATAATCTAAGGCTAACAAGGAAACAATTGAGACATAGCAATTGTACTTTTAGAGTACAATTACTCAATAAATATAAATCATTATTAGACATGCATAGTAAGCAATAGTAAGCATGCAGAAATAGAGTCCAAATTATCCGAGGTTAAATTGTACAATTAATTGTAAAGTAAACTTATGATTGGTACATGTATGATAAATAACATAGCTAAATTTACAATTGTTGACACTGTAGTAAAGCCTACAATTAATTGAAAGAGTCCTAAAATAGGAAATCTCTCTCCCCTTCCCTAACAGGTGCACTGGTAATTAATTGTAAGAATCCGAAGTAGGAAAACTTTCTCTCTCATCATTGATAGAGAATCCATTACAAAGTAATCTCTTTAATTTTTCTTTTAAACTCACCCAAAATAAAATATAAAAAGCTTAAACATATTACTCCTGTCTTTAAAAAAAAATTGAACATTACATCTTTATATTTTAAATGTTTTAGATATTTCACATATTAAGTAGATTAGATCTTGAGTTCACCATTGAAAAGTTGCACATTTTATTTTTATGTCGTTCTCTTCTCTGTATGTATAGATAGAACACAATTTTTATATCTATTTTTTCTTTCTTGTTTAGGTCATAATATTTTTAATCTTTAACAAAAACTATTGTGATGAATCCAAACATTTAAATGAGAATGTGTAAAATATGTTCACAGTTTTTTATTGTTAATGAATGAAAGAGACGTAAGAAGAATAAAGTTACCTTTTTCATTTTATACACAATCCTTTTTAAAATCTTTAAAGATATAATCATTTGAAATAATAATCACCTTACATAACATATATATACACACGTGCTCCAATGAAATATTTACTGTACAATTTAGAGGATCTGAACTCGCAAAAACAGGGAACATTCAACCTTGGTATTATAATTGAATGTCTTAAAAATTCAATGGAAAGCAACTTGAAGGTAGTTAGGCATCTTCATCAACTGTTGCTTAGGTAAGTATTATTTGGTTAAACACAACATCGGTCCGAAAAGATCCCATAGATTTGAGTTGCGTATATTATTAGGCAAATGCTAATATGTATTGTTGAAGCACATGTTTTTAAATATAATACAAAGTATTTATAATTTTAAATACTGTATACAATTAAATAAAATATATTTAAAATGAACTAGCAAGACCCACATTATTAATTATGTAACACCATTATTTGTTTCCTACTCGAAACATAAACTAAAGGTGCATGGGGCTCATGATGTGATTTCAACTTCGGAGTTGTCAGCAGAGATGGGCTACTTGGTAGGGACGGTAATGATAGGATCTTCAATAGCCAATACAACATGATTCATGTGTAGCTTTTCTACAATGGTATTGTTCTACTTGCAGTTGCTACCGTTACTGTCATTTTTCACTATATTTTTATCACATTGAGTTCAAAATAATATGAATTCTATCACTTTTTTGTTTGTCAATAATAAAAATTAGAAGAAAAATACGATTGCTCATGCATTACTCTTCCTAAATACACCTTTTCACCCTTTACTTTTACCTGCATGACATTATTATTATTTTTTTCTCATTATTCGGCTATTGCCTCTAATAGTTTGTTCAACATGTACGTGGGAATCCATCATAGAATTGCCAAGCCCTTCGGCTTAAAATATCAAGCGCATCCTTTATTTGCTCTTGTGAGCCCTCAAAGAAGATGCATCAAATTGCCTAGAAAACATGGCATGCGCAAATTTAAAAGGCGAGAAAAAAAAAATAAAAAAAAAGGAATCTTGGTGAGTTACTGACCACCAAAACTTAGCAAACTGCATTCATCGACCACCTCAATTAGTATTTGCAGAAAGAACTAAATTGGCCTAGACCTTGTATGGATTCGGAATCAAGCACCTAGACCTTGTATGGATTCAACCCATGCGCATGAATAAACAGAAGCACACCCACCATAGACATACACCAAAGAGAAGAATACACGGAAAATTTACCTAGTTCAGCATAAACCGTTGTGCCTACATCCACGCGAGAGAAATTCATCATAAACATATATTACTTTGAGATAATTTAAAAAATAAAAAACTGTCATTAATACCTAAATCTGGGCCCAATCTTATGGATTATGATGTGTATCTTTTGACTGGGTGGGAAATCTCCCACTTGCTTTTGTAGTGCGCAACAATTAGTGAAAGCTGTCCCCCAAAAGCATATTTTATTCATATCATATTGGGAGGGTTTTGTAGTTGGTGGGGTGTGATGTTATCCATAATGTCATACTCCACCTTTCACTATGTTTGGTGATTGTCTGGCCTCGTGGATTGTAAGAGGACATATTTTAGGCAAGGCTTCCTTGTGCTTTGTCTGTCTAGAGATTTGTAAGCTCTTGTGGTATGTGTTAAGAGCCTCACTGTTATATCTCTTTTTTTGCTAATAAAATTTTCTTACCTAGTAACAAAATAATTAATACCTGAGTCTTGAAGCAATTTCTGTGTATCTGCTTACGGTTATCTGAGGCCTAATTGCCAGTCCGTTCTTTTACTCGTCCCAGCCTACTGAGACATGTAGTCATACAAGTCTGCTCCGCTCTTCAATATTTTTTTCAACTCTTCTCTCCTGAACTCCCAACTTTTGTAATCTAAGTATTCAATTCCAGGCGAAAATGCACTAGAATGTAGATTCTGGAGACAATCGATCATACAATCCGACATCACCGTGTATGAAAAATCCGAATAGACAACTTAGAGAGAGAGAGATCCGTAAAGGTTAGGCAAATTTTCTTTGGTTTTTCGTTTTAATATGTAAAATTAATTAATGGGTTACTAAGTAGAACTGATGATGTATTGGCTCGATAGTGTTAGCAACTCATGACATTGTCAAGCCCATAGCATAGTTTAATGTCATGATCAGACGTGGTTCACCAATTTGTTTTTTCCTTGCAATTAATATCAATGATTCACATAAGTATTTCTGAGCTGTTTGTCCTGAACTTAATTTTTATATGAAAAATGTTGATCTTCGACATTTGAAAGAGATTATTATTATTATAGCCAAGCGGAGCTAGGCAAATGTTAATCAAAAGAAAGCGAGGAAAATAATCGAACAAGACATTGCAAGTATATGAACAATGCTTTCTTCTTCGTTGAAGACTTGAAAAGTAAATTACATTACAAGAAAAATCCTTTATTTCCGCCTAATGGTTTGACATAAAACACACAATATCAAATGCATTGATTTTCATGGCCATGAATAGTCAAGAGATTAAGGAGAGTGCAACACGGGAACAAGTTGAAGAGGTATTTTCTTGTGAACTGTTAACCCATGAGCTTCACTCATGTCTAAGTTCTCCCCAGTTGGACCATCTGGGCACTTCCAGTCGAACCAGTACAAAAGGTTGGCAAGCACATATTCAACTTCCGTGAGCGCAAATGACATTCCAGGACAGCCCTTCTCCCGGCACCAAATGGGATGAGTTGGAAGTCTTGGCCTTTAAAACCAACCGGGTTGTTAAGGAATCTCTCTGGAATGAACTCTTCTGGCCTGTCCTGTAACCTGGGTTCCCTTTGAATTGCCCATGCATTGATGAACACTCTTGTCTTGGGAGGAATATCATAACCCTCCAATTTAGCACTCTAGTCAATTCTCGAGGAATCAAGAGAGGACCAGGAGGATGTAACCTTAGAATCTCTTTGATAACATATTTTAAGTAGCTCTTTTGATCAATATCATCTTCATCTATCTTGGATTTCCTTCCAATCACTCTTCTTACCTCCTCTTGAGCTTTCTTCATCTTGGTTGGATTTTTTCATCAACGCTGCCATCGCCCACTCCATAGTGGTGGAAGCAGTATCAGTTCCTCCAACAACGTGTCCTGTAATTGAATTCTGATGTTCTTCAATCACTTTGTCAAGGAAAACATCAAATGCTTCTGAAGTATCTTTCAATCTTCTAACAAAACCAGTTAGAACATCCATCCATCCTAAAAATGGGAAGAAATCGCGGAAGCAGAAATCTCCCAGGAGCTCCATTACAGTCTTTAGCAACTCTCCGAATCTTTTCTCATTATCATCTCCTTCGTACTTTCTTCCAAGAACAGATCTGGACACTATGTTGCCCGAGATACGAAGCAACATGTCTCCAAGGTTGACAGAATCTCCATCATGACACGCACGAGTTATGTTCTCAATCAATCTCGTAACTTCTTCTTCTCTTGCAAAACCGAATGATTTCACCCTTTTAAGGCTCAAAAGCTGCAAAACATAGATCCTTCTCAACTGTCTCCAATACTCACCGTGCGGAGCAAATCGGAGATCAATGCATCCATACATAAAGGTATGAGCAGCCCTTGATTGGAACCAGTTTGAAAAAGCAATGTCTTGGGTCTTTAAGATTTCTTTGGCTCTCTGCAGATGTGACGAGGAGAGTTGGAGCACTGCCCAAGTATAGCAATACTATTGGGCCATACTTCTCGGAAAGGGCATGGAGAGAACGGTGAGGGAGCTTGCCTAGAAGATGAAGGTGGTTGATTATCGGTAGCTCTGGTGGTGAAGGAGGTAAGTTGAGTTTGCTGCCACCATTGGTGACTTTGACCAGAAACAGGAGCGAGAAGAGGAGAAGAAGAAGAGAGGAGACAAAGGGATTGATGCCTGTTGCTCTGAATAGCTCTTGGCCCCATTGTTGCAACAGTGGTATTAGAGCCACTCTGCACTAGTTCTATATAATATGAAACCAATAGCCTACAATCTCTTCTTTTTATAGCACTTTTCCCTGAATAAATAAATTAAATGAGGGGCTTATGCTCCTCCTCTTACGTGAGAGTGGGTCTGTATAAGTGAAATATTTGACTTTACGTAATAAAAACTTACCCTTATGTGAAAGGTAGAACAAAAATTAGTTGGTGCTACAGGAGCACTAAATAATGTCTCCATTCTATCACTTCTATAACATATGGTTATATGTATATATATATATATATAACACCTTGCTTAATTCAACTTTTGGAGGATTTTAAAAGTGATGTGGAACTCGACACTCAATCAAGCATTAAAGAATCATATCGAGAGATAGATACGTGATCATGAGATTTGATCAATATAAGAAGAGCAATTCGTAAGCACGTGGATTCGGTACCCAAGAATTGCGAGTATCTAGGATTGAGTTGTAAGTTAATTCTTTTGTATTTATTCTTGACAGTGCTTGATTGGCTGGATTATGTCCCGTGATTTTTTTTACCCAATTAGAATTTTCTACGTTAAAATATCGTGTGTCTTAGCTTGCTTTGTGTTGCTTTTATATTTACTTTTGATATACGATTGTTGAATGCATTAAATTAAATAATTAGGATTAAAATTGAATAGTTGATTGATGACCAATCCAAACAACATTTCATAAGGTATCTTTGTAAATTCATATATTCGGAATCAGAGTTTATATTTTTTCAGAGACAAAATAAAATAAATAAATAAATAAATAAAGAGGGAATCTTGGTGGTTCACTAACTTGCATGGACCGACCTTCCCCAAATAGTTGCAGAGAGAATTAGTTACGTAAATTGTATTGAACCTGGTCGTGTTGGACTCGAATTAAGTAAGGTGTAATTTCGCTGCATCATGGCAAAATTCCAACTCACAGCTTTTACTTCCAGAAAACCATAAAGCACTCACCAAAAGGACAGAGTTAGGGGAAAAAAGGGGGAAAAAAAACTGAAAAGAATATCCCTTCCCTAAAAGCATTTTGTTGATTTATGCACAAAATTTAGGAATAGAGAAATTAATTTGGGAACAGTTTATTTTTTGAGCTTATTAGACTTTTTGCTTAAAAAACAATTAAGTGTTTGGTTAAGTATTTTTTTAGCTAAAGAAAAAGGCTTCTTTTTTTTTTTTTTATAGCATTTTAGCATAAAAATCTCATAAGCAAAAAGTTAAAAATTTGATGCTTTTTGTGCTTAATAACTAAAGCCGAAGTTAATAAATTTTTTTTAAGTTTTTAAAATGTTCTCTACCACCATCAATCACCACCCACCACTATAACCTAGCGCCACGGAGTAACACAACCACCCCGCCACTGCCACCACCCGCCACCACCATTGTCGCCACCCACCACGGCCCAAACCCCCCAACCTTTGCCCACTGTCACCGTTGCTGGCACTACCCACCACCTCTTGTTGCCACCACCATCCACTACCTCCTTTTGTCATCAAAAACCACCACCGCTACCAACCCATTTAAACCTGTTCAAATTTACTCATCTGCCACCTTTCATCCTATATTATCTTATGTGACAGAAAGGTTAAGCATACCAAAAGTAATTTGTCCATCAGCAAGGTTAATTTGAGGTCACTGTTGTTATTTTGACGTAAACAGATAAAATAAAATAAAAGCAAAAAGAAGGTGCCAAACACTCTAGCAAAAGCTGCAAAAAAAAAAAAAAATTAGTGTTCTCAGCAGGTTAACAAGCACCCTAGCCAAGCTTTTTTTTTTTTTACTAATTTATTTGTTATGTTTATAGCTTATTCGGTCAAAAAAGATATTCCCAAATGCACTAGAATGTAGATGCTTGAGAGAATGGATCATACAATCCAACATCACTGTCTGTGAAACATCGAAATAGGCAACTTAGAAAGATTGAACCATATAAGGTAAAGGCAAATTTTATTGGATTTTCATTTAAATAGGTAAAATTATTGGGTTACTATAAGCAGAACTGATGACATATTGGCTCCTTAGTGGTCGCAATTCCTAACATTGTGAAGCCGAGAGTATGCTGTAACATCACGATCAGATGTGGTTCATCAATTTCATTTTCCCTGTAAGTATTGTCAATGATTCACATAATGCCAAAAGTTTTCGGGTTTTTCTCAACGTCATATTTCGACATGATTCCTAATCAGTTTTCCTCCCTATGTTATTTTAATCGATGAAGGATAAGTAGTGTAATATGTCATAAGATGAAAAGAAAAAAAATTCCAGCAATGATTGTTTACTATATCAAATTGCTGATGATATGGGACCTTTGGAAGAGATTATGATTACTATTATTTGAAGGTGGAGCCCTATGTTAATCACAATAATGCGAGAAAAATAATCAAACAAAGCATAGTAGGTTTAGTAACAGTGCTTTCGTCTTTGTTAAGACTTGAAAAGTAAATACCTTAAAAGTAACTCAGCAGGAAAACAAACAAGGCAATATCACATGCATAGATTTTCATGACCATGAATACTAAAGAAGTTCAAGGTGAGTGCAGCACGGGGACAAGTTGAAGAGGTATTTTCTTGTTAACAACTAACCCATAAACCTCACTCATGTCCAAGTCCTCCCCTCTTGCACCATCTGGGCACTTCCAGTCGAACCAATACAAGAGGTTGGTAAGCACATATTCAACTTCTGTGACTGCAAATGACATTCCAGGACAACTCCTTCTCCCGGCACCAAATGGGACGAATTGGAAATCTTGGCCTTTGAAATCCACCGAGTTGTTAATGAATCTCTCTGGAATGAACTCTTCTGGCCTGTCCCATGATCTGGGATCCCTTTGAATTGCCCATGCGTTGATTAGCACTCTAGTCTTGGGAGGAATGTCATAACCTTCCAACTGCGTACTCTCAGTCAATTCTCGAGGAATCAAGAAAGGAGCAGGAGGATGTAACCTTAGAGTCTCTTTGATAACACATTTTAAGTAGCCCATTTGATCAATGTCTTCTTCATCTATCTTTGATTTCTTTCCAATCACTCTTCTTATCTCTTCTTGAGCTTTCTTCATCTTGGTTGGATTTTTCATCAGCTCTGCCATCGCCCAACCGATGGTTACTGAAGCAGTATCAGTTCCGCCAACAAACATGTCCTGTAATTCAAAAAGTCAAAATTAAGCTGCGGGGGCAAAGAGGGAGGGAGAGAGAGGGGGGTGGGGACTTTGAACAAAATTTTTAACTACCAAATAGAAGAAAAAAGGGTGGAGAGAGAGAAAGAGAGACCACTAAAGTTGCTTTAAGATTGTCTTGAGTGAGATCAATCTCTAGCATGCCTTCCTTCTGGAGATGGAACAGAATTTCGATAAAGCACTTCCTATCAAGCTGATTGTTATTGCCTTTTGAATTCCGATGTTCTTCAATCACTTTTTCAAGAAAAACATCAAATGCATCTGAAGTATCTTTCAATCTTTTAACAAAACCAGTTAGAACATCCATCCATCCTAAAAATGGGAAGAAATCACGGAAGCAGAAATCTCCCAGGAGCTTCATCACAGTCTTTGCCAACTCTCCGAATCTTTTCTGATTATCATCTCCTTCGTATTTTCTTCCAAGAACAGATCTCGACACTACGTTGAACGCGATATGAACCGACATCTCTGCAAGGTTGACAGAAGCTCCATCAAGACACGCACGACGTATGTCCTCAATCAACTTTGTTACTTCTTCTTCTCTTACAAAACGCAATGATTTCACCCTTTTGAGGCTCAAAAGATGTAAAACATAGATCCGCCTTAACTGTCTCCAATATTCACCGTGCCGAGAAAATCCTAGATCAACGCATCCATACATAAAGGTATGAGCAGCCCTTGTTTGGAATCTGTTTGCAAAAGCAATGTCACTAGTCTTCAAGATTTCTTTGGCTGTCTCTGCAGATGTCACAACGAGAGTAGGAGCACTGCCCAAGTGTAGCAATACTATTGGGCCATACTTTTTGGACAGGGCATGGAGGGAACGGTGAGGAAGGGTGCCTAAGAGTTGAAGGTGGTTGATTATCGGTAGCTTTGGTGGTGAAGGAGGCAAGTTGAGTTTACTGCCATCTTTGGTGGACTTGAGCAGAAACAGGAGCGAGAAGAGGAGAAGAAGAGAGAAGACAGAGGAATTGATCGTTGTTGTTCCGAATAGCTCTTGCCACCATTGTTGCAACAGTGGTATTAGAGCCATTCTGCGCTAGTTCTGTATCATATGAAACTAATAGCCTACAATCTCTTCTATTTATAGCCATTTTCCCTGAATAAATAAATTAAAAAAAGAGCTCTGCTCCTCTTCTCACATAAGAATGGGTTCTGCACCAGCCAAGTGAGATATCTGACCCCACTTAATAATTAAGAGGGACTCATTCTTCCGTGAGAGGTGGAGTAAAAATCAGTTGGCGCTTGATGAGCACTGCATAATGTCTCTATCCTATCACTTCTATAACATTTGGTAATATATATATAATACACATTGCTTACTAGGTTTTAAAATCCAAATTCCATCAAATTCTATCAAATTTCACCATTCCAAACACATATGTCACATAGCTCTGTTTTGGAACCAAATCTGTATAAGAATTGGAATTCAAAATGGGAAAGGAAAGGAAATGATTTTTAAGTAATTCCTTTTTTGTGTTTAGATATAATAGGAATTAAAAGGAATGGATTTTTAAGGATTCTTTTTTTTTTTTTCTGCTTGGTTTGATTAAGAATTGAATAGAAAATAATTTTGTAGACAATGATGCCACTAGATTAGGTTAGCAAATAAAAAACTTTTAAAAAGAAATGATGGCAATATAGGTAATTAGACTTTTTAAATTTTAATTCCTGTGAAATCTGACTAGTTTCAAAGGATTTTAAGATGGTTTTTTTTTTTTCCTTTCAAATCCTACCAAATCAAATCTCATTTTAAATTCCATCCATTCCAAAAAGAGGTTTAAGATGCTACATAAAACACAAGAAAAAAATTTAATAAGAAATAATTATCGTAGAGGCATATGTATCCTCTAGGATTTAATTCTCGTTGCACTATGAGAGTGCACTTACAATGTCAAGATTTTAGAAACATCTCTTGATCATCCAAAGTCAAGTGAGAATTAGTATAAAATTATTACAAAATTTCATTCTGATTGAAATATAGTTGCTAGTATGCGAGAGAGAAATGTCAGCCAACTCGAAGTAAAAAATCAATACACTAATATAGGTCGCTCTTCAATTATTGTAACCTGTAACTACAGTATATATATTAATGTTAATATTGTTTGATTTATATCTCAAAAAAAAAAAAAATTTGATGTCACCTTCATTAGCCATATGGCTAACCCCTTAAAAGTGAGAATTATTTTGATATGAAAGAGTATGAATGCACGAGATACATGAAGATGCATTACAAGAAATCATCAAGTGGGTGAGGTGGACTGGGGAGATTATGGAGAGAGAGAGAGAGAGAGAGGGAGACGGCGCACAAATTAGGTCAAATCGTGGGGAAGAAAGAGGTCAAATGAAGAAGAGGAATCCGCCTGTCAAAATGCGGTTGTTTTAACTATTGTGTCTATGGTGCCAATACTGTCTCAGAGGGAAAATTATTTGTGACAACAAACAAGTCGTCGCAAATGTTGAATCACACCGACTTCATTTTGTGTAAAGTTGTTTGTTTCACAGGACAAAATGCCATTATTTACGACGTCGCAAATGTTGAATCACACCGACTTCATTTTGTGTAAAGTTGTTTGTTTCACAGGACAAAATGCCATTATTTACGAAATGCGGTTGTTTTAACTATTGTGTCTATGGTGCCAATACTGTCTCAGAGGGAAAATTATTTGTGACAACAAACAAGTCGTCGCAAATGTTGAATCACACCGACTTCATTTTGTGTAAAGTTGTTTGTTTCACAGGACAAAATGCCATTATTTACGACGTCGCAAATGTTGAATCACACCGACTTCATTTTGTGTAAAGTTGTTTGTTTCACAGGACAAAATGCCATTATTTACGACGGCAATGATGCGGATGCAAATGTAACCCGAGTCTACGATTGCGATGGTACAAATGCTGTCACAAATAATGGCCGTCACATGAGGGTGTACGGTCTCTTTCACTAGCCAAACGGCTAACCTATAAAAGAATAAAGGTAATGACTATTCTATTGTTATCCCAAAGGATATGAATGCACGAGACACAAGATGACATACAGTGGCAGGTTATATACTTAAGAATTCGCTCATCAATCAGTGCACTAAGAGACCCAAAAACATTTACTCATGAATTTTTTTAAGTTTCACTAGCCAAACGGCTAACCTATAAAAGAACAAAGGTAATAACTATTCTATTGTTATACGAAAGGATATGAATGCACGAGACACAAGAGGATATACAGTGGCAGGTTATATATTTAAGAATTCGCTCATCAATCAGTGCACCAAGAGACCCAAAAACATTTAGTCATGAATTTTTGTAAGTTTCGGCACCCTGAAACTAACTCCTGGTTTCGCCCCTGGGTAAGTGGTCTCTAGCTGTTAAATTTCTTTCATATTTCCAAACCATGGGTATTGAATGCTTTCATTTACTGTGAAAATTGAAGATTCCTAATATATGTATGTGTTTGTGTGTGTGTTTGGTAAGCATGTGAAAGTGTCCTCTTTCTTCAGGCATATTTTGAAAGTGTTGCTAACAGTAATTTTAGCAGAGTAAAATCATAGTAGTTATTTATTTATTTTTTTTTGGGGTTCAACAGTCAGAGTGTCTGGGTTAATATGCATGCACATCCACTAATCCTCTTTCAAGTTTGGTTAAAGTCAAATCATTTATGTCAAGACTAGTGTATTTACAAGGGGTAATTCCTTATTGCCAACTCTTGTAGTTTTTTTTTTTAATCAGCAGAGAGAAGAATCTATTAATGACGTAATAAATACAAAGATGGCATCACTATGATGGAGAGCCCAAACAGATTCAGTCCTTACAAAAGAGAATATGAGAGAATAGGATAGGGGATGAAAGGAGGAGGAGGTTTGCCAAAGACCAACTAGAGGTTCATAGTAGAGATAGCACAGTTAAGGGCTCTAACTCCGGCAATGTTGTGGATGAATTCTGTGACACCGAAGTCAGAGCTTGAAGTTTTCACCTTCACCCAGAATGCAAGCTAGAGTTTGATTGAAAAAGTAGTTTCCTGCCAATCCAAACTGGAGCCATTGAAGGTAATATCATTTCTTAACAACCAGATATTCCAAATTGTAGCAAGAAATTGAGCCTCCAGATGATCTACGCCAAACCTAGATGTTTGTGCCATACCACCATGTTGGTAGCTCTGACAGACTAAGGGAGGAACCCATTGAATTCCTCACCAACTGTGAATGGAGGACCATATGAGCCAGACAATCTTACATATAAGCAATAAGTGATTAAGACTTTCTACTTCTTCATTGCAAAGCCCACATTTTAAGCTTGAATCAATAGGCAAAATGTTCCTGTGATGCAGTAGCTCTTTGGTACAAATTTGCCTTTGCAAGGTAGGCCAACCAAACACCTGCACTTTAAGGGGGGCAACATTTTTCCAAACATAGTGGTTAATGTAAATAGATGCATCTACAGAATTTAGAAATGAATTACAGAAGGTTCTCACTGAAAATTCCTTTGAAGAGTCAGCTTTCCATGTTAAAGTGTCATTTTTGTTTGGTTCAAAAGCCGAGAGATTAAGCATGGAGATGAGCCTTTCAAGATCCTCCTGCTCCTAAGCTCTGAGAATTCTTTTAAATTTGATATTCCAAATAATAGGGCTGCCAGCCTAGAGATCCCTAACTTCACTGATTAGCTTCTTTTGGTTTAGAGATAAGGAAAATAACTTAGGGAACAAGGCTGCAGGCTGCTTATAAGTTTGATGGTGGCCTTAGGGATGATTTTGTGTCTGCAGAAGCCATGGTTCTTGTTAGAAAAGAGTAGTTTTCCCTGATCCAATGTTGATATGCAAATTTTCTTTTAGCACTTTGTTGAATTCATCACTTCCATTCCCTGATTTTAGGATACTTTTCCATATGTTTGACAGCTTTGAGGATACATTAGCATATGTGAGCCATCTTGAGTTGTCTAGATTGTATTTACTGTAAATCAATCTTCTCCAAAGAGCATCATTTTCAAAGCCAAACCTCCACCACCATTTAGCAAGCAAGGCTGCATTCATCATTAGAATAGGTTTGATTCCTAGTCCACCATGTTTTTTGTTAGGAGTGACCTTGTCCCATTTTACTAAATTAACTTTCTTTTTAAACTCAGTGTCCCCCAATAAGAAATTCCTCATGATTTTTTCGATCCACAATCTAACTTTGAGAGGCATCCTGAAGAGGGAAAGCAAAAAAATGGGAAGATTGGCTAGTGTGGCTTTCAGTAGAGTGATTCTGCCACCAATTGAAAGAAGAGATCTTTTCAATCTTTGGAGCTGGAGCTTAAATTTGGCAATCACTTCATTCCAGTTTTTCATAAGCTACTTATTAGATCCAATGGGCATGCCAAGATACATAAGGGGAAGTTTACTTGTGTTACAGTAGAATAAAGATGCAGCTAACTTTAGGAAATGTTCATTAACCCCCACACCATAAACACACCTTTTCCTAAAATTGATTTTGAGACCAGATAGTAACTCATAGCATCTCAAAACCCTTTTCAGATTCTTCAATTCATCCATGTCAACTGCATTGAAGTAGATTGTGTCATCTGCATATTTCAATTGGAGCAAAGGAACCTCATCTCTGCCAATCTTGATTCCTTGCACTAGATTTAGGTTGGAAGCTTTTGCAAACAATAAGTTAAGACCCTTTGCAGCAATGATGAATAAGAAAGGGGAGAGCGGATCCCCTTGTCTTAAGCCTCTTTCCACCCTGAATTCCTTAGAAGGCGATCCATTAACTAGGACAGATACTCTTGCTAAGGATATGCATTTTTTTTTAATCCAGCTACACCATTTGTTGTTGAATCCCATTTTCCCCATCATTTGGATCAAGAAATCCCAGTTCAAAGTGTCAAAGGCTTTCTCAAAATCTAGCTTCAAAGCTATTCCTTTGAATTTCCTAATCTTCCATTCATGCAGCACTTTACTTGCAATTAGAATTCCATCAGATATATTCCTTCCTTTGAAGCAGGCATTCTTTGGCTTGACCAATTTCCAAAACTGTTTAATAAAGTTGAAGTTAAAACCATCTGGGCCTGGCGCTTTCCCTCCCTCATAGCTGCATAAGGCTTGAAAGACCTCTTCTTCATTAAAATTAGCCACCAGCATTTCCTTGCTTTCTAAACTTAACTTTTTTTGGGGTTCAACTTCTAGTGTAGGTTTGGATAGACAATCATCAAAGAAAACTTTCTTGAAGAAATTGTAGGCCTCTTCCTTAATTCCTTTTGGATCAGAGATCAGGACTTTGTCTTTGAGTATAAAGTCAATGTGGTTTTTTCTATATTTTCTATTAACAGAAGCATGGAAAAACTAGTATTGGCATCCCCCTTCTTGAGCCATAGTAATCTAGACTTTTGCCTTTGGAAGCTCTCAGCTTCCCTGAATGCATTCCATAACTTCCCAATCAATGATCTTCTATTCTTTTTAGTTATCTTATTGCTTTGGTCTTCCTCAGAGAGCTTGTCTATTTTGCTAATGTCTTCTTCCAAAAGCTTCACTTTGTTAAATACATTGATGTACACCATAGAGCTCCAGATCTTAATAGTGCTTTTGATTGATTGAAGTTTTTTTAGTAGAATATAGCTTGCCTATCCATTGAAGGTGGCATCTTTCCACTCTTTTTGAATCATGTCCTTGAAGGATTTCTTGTTAAGCCATGTGCCAAAGACCTTAAATGGTTTAGGACCCCAATCAATTTCCTCATCTGATAGGAGGATGGGAAAGTGGTCAGAGAGTAGTCTTGGTAGACCCCATTGAGAGCCTTTGTAGCATTGCACCTAGCTATCACTAAATAGGAACCTATCCAGCCTGCTCCAAATTTCCTTACACTAGAGGTTTAACCAAGTGTATCTTATGAAAATCATAGGAAGATCCATAACCTCAGCCTTCTCTATAAATTGTTGGAAGTCTTTCATGCCAGAGCTCAATCTAGTGCAGCCCATCCTCTCTTCAATCCTTAAAATCTCATTCAAGTCCCATCCAAGACACCAGGGAAGAGAACAACCATTTTTAATCTTAACAGTTCATTTCATACTTCCTTTCTTTCATCATCATCATTAGGACCATAAACATTTCTAATAGAGCATTGTGTTTTATTGGAGAAATGATCTATTAGTATAATGAAATGGTTGTGAATAACCTGGTTTTCAGCTTGAAATTTGTCTAAGTTCTAGATGTATCAGAGTCCACCAGAGGCCCCCATTAAGTTAACAGTCTTCCACCCAAAATTGTTTGCACCCCAAACTGATCTAACTTTTTTCTCATCACAAGGAGTCCATTTGGTTTCCTGGAGAAGCAAAACATCAATTTCCTTCTTTTTGCATATTTGTTCACCATCCTTCTTTTTTTACCCCCTTCCAAGACCCTTTACATTCCAAGTTAGTATTCTAATTGAAACCAGATATTAAACCCTTTTCAAGCAGTAAAGTTTATCTCAATATTTCAAGGGTTCTACACATCTTTCTTTATTCAATGCTCCCCATTCTGTATCTCTGACTAAATTGAAGAATTCCTTTTCCTCACCTTTAAATTTGATTTCCAGCAAGTACCCAACTTTAATAGTTTCAGCTGTTTCTTTCTAGATTGTATCTTTAAGTTCCTTCATGATGATGTTATTTCAATTCTTGATGTTTGTTGGCCTAAAAGGCAACCCAAGAAGGGGGGTGAATTGGGTTTTCTTAAAAATTAAAGCAATTAAGATTAATTAAAAATAATATAATCAATGAAGCAGTGATTTAAGATATATGCAATGCAATGTAATCAACAAAGAAATGAAAACAGAGCAAGAGAAAGCACACCAAGAATTACCAAGATTTAACCACAACTTGTGGTCTACATCCTCACCCCAAGATTCCCTTGAAGTCTCCTTCCACTATGCAATTTTCAATTACAAAATAGATGCTGATTTTCAAAGTACTCAGCTCACTTTTATATAAGAACTTCTTCACAAGTTCTTCTAGCTACTAAATGGTTTTATCCTAGATCAACTCTAACTTACAAGTGTTTTTCTCTGCAAAAGAACACTCAAACTCTCACTTACAAGTGTATGAAAGATATACAAATGAAATACAAACTCTCTATGAAGAGTAGATAGGAATTGAATAGCTCACTAAATGCCAAATGAAGACAAAGAAAATTTTCAGAATTTCTCAGCTTGATCAGTTAGTAAATTATTGTATCTCTTGTATTTCTTGTATATAAATGTAGTTGGAAGCTTGTATATAAATCCATGTATTGATTTCACCCGTTGGAAGTAGTTTGGGGCTCATTTAATGAGAGTTCAGTCTGTTATAACGTTAGAAAAACTAGCCATTAGTCTCCAAGTGTCGACACTTGATTTTCATGTGTCAACACATCTAGCCTACATTTTTTAGATGTTGTTCACTGTCTCCATATGTCGACACATCAACTCCATGTTTTGACACTTGATCATTTTGTCTTCAAACTTTGGCCTCTGTCCTCATGTGTCAACTCTTCATTTTCATATGTCGACACATTACCCAGAAATCTTCATTCATCCTTCCTTTGATCAAGTTCAGCTTTAACAATACTATAAGATCTTCAAGGAGTCTTCTCTTTGGGGTATTATAATAGATTAAGGTCTTCAATCCATCAAAGTTGTCTTCCATTCAAGTTGGATTGAATTTCCTTCTTGATAATCATATCTTCTTTGTTGCCAAGCTTCCAGAACTCCTTTTCATTAATACCAAGCTCTTCTTATTTATTGTCAAGCTCTTTCCATCTATTGCTAATGACTTTTTCATCCATGTAGAGCTTCATGTTCATGATGCCTCATTGCCGAGCTCTTTCTTTTTATTACTAATCCTTATTTCTTCTTTAGGATCATTTAAATGAGTCTTTTATAAGCTTGAGGAAGTCTACTCTTGAACATCTTCAATTTCTTCGAACACATATCATTGCAAGCACTCCATTTTTGCCTACTCGGCAGTCTCCAGTCCGTCCAGACTTGTATTCAAGTCGATATGGACATATTTCGAGTCAAACTAGTTTTTCAGACATAGTCCAGTCAATCGATTGCTTCAAAGGCCCATTGGGCCCAAATAGAGGCAAAATGACCAAAATGCCCTTGTGGCATTATCCGGTCCAATTCCAGTGGGCATGTTTTCTTGAAGATGATAAGTTCCCTTTTTAATCTCAATTCCAGTTCAAATCCAATTCCAATCCAGTTCCAATTCAAATCAAATTCGACACGCCTTTCGAGAAAGTTGATCTCTCAAGGTAGTAAGACTATCCAGTCTGGCATGTTTTCTGAGAAAAATCTTTGGAACAGTAAGTCCCTTCAAACCTGTCGATTGGGACGAGACCCTAAGTCCCCGAGATGATAGAACGGTCCACCTTTGGCACCTGCTAGCCCGCCAATGTAAAATGTCCATTATCGGCACGCCTTCTGAGAAAGTTGATTCTTCAAGCGATAAGTCCACCTAGTAACTTCCTAAGATTAAGCAGTCTTTGGAATGACCGCAAACCGTCAAAGTAACGGAAGTACTCATAAACATCGCAACCGTCAGAGTGGCGGAAACACTCGTAAACAGTTTGACATTGGGAATTGCCAACAAACCCCTATGTCACAGGACCGTCGTCAGAGTGATGGAAACACTTAAAACCCAGGTCAACACCAGTGCCTGCTAGTCCACTTCGGTAAAAAATGACCAAATTGCCTTTAGGGCATTTTTCGGCACGTTTCTTGAGAAAGTACCTAAGTCCTCAGAACGGTAAATCTACCTTTCTAAGATTGTCCTAAAGACAATATGGCATGATTAGATGTCTTCCAGTCGGTTTCGGGCCAATTCCGAGACCCTTCGGTTAAACTAATCATTTTTTTTCTAGGCATCCGAGTGCCCTGGGAACCACACCAGCTCTGAGTATCAAACCAGTAACCTCCCGGAGATGCTGCTGATTGTGTCTCCGGCGTTCTGATACATTTTTGGGTCATTCCGAGTCAGTTCCGACAAACCTGGTGCAAAATAATCGTTTTGCCCTTGATAGGCCGGTCACTTTTTCCAACCATACCGGCTCTAGGTATCAAACCGGTAACCTCTTGAAATATTCTAAGTAATGTTTTCAAACCTCAAGTCTTCTTCCAGGATATTCTGAGTCCATCCCGACAACTTTCTGGCCCAATTGACTATTTTGCCCTTAATGACCCGGTCAACTCTTCCACCACATCCTGACATCATTCTTCAAGTCTATTACTCTTAAGACACTGTTCTAAGGGTTCCTGTCCTATTCCGGCCCTTTAAATCATTCCCAAACTTTTCAGAATCACTTCTAGTGAAGCCAAGCTAAAACTTGCATGGTAGTCACTAGTATAGGCGCCCAAATCTTCTGAAAAACGTTGCTTACCGACTTTAAAAATTTCCTAAGTGGCTGGCGCCACTACAAACTAAAATTTGGCCTAGCGCCAGAAGGAAATTTTGGCCTGGCGCCACTACAGCAAACGCTAGTGCATTTTTCTGTCTATAAATACAAAGCCTCCTCCAGCATGAAAATGGTCCGCAAACACAGTTTAAAAAACCCTGCTTTTCGATAAACAGAGCTCGAAGTCCTTCCAAACCCTAGTTTCCTTTAGGTTCTTCAAACCCTAGCCTCCATATACAAAACCCTAGCCTCTATACACTTAACCCTAGCACATACACTCATATACTAGCCTCCAAAACCTCCATTGAAGACTTGAAGTACTGCAACTTGAAAGCTCTTGAAGATCAAAGCAAAGATCGAAGTAAAGCAAGTAAACAAAACAAAGCGAATAAAAGAAGACGCAAGGTAGCCTTCCTATTTCCATTTATGCACTTCCCCCCTCTCTCTTCTCTCTCTTAACCCACTTGGGTTTTCTTCTATTTTAATCCTCATCTTCTACCCCCTTTCTTGCACGCTTGAAACAAGGGACTCCCCAGTTCATGTGTAGGATTAGGCTATTGAAGGTCACCGTGTCGGGGGCTTTCTCTTAGCCTAACCAGAAACCTCGTAGGTTCGGTCCCCTTGATTATATGGTGAAGCATTTAACTTTGTATGTTCACGACCCCAACTTGTATTGTACATATCATGATCATGCATCTCTCCAAAAATTATTTTCAAACTTGTTTTCAAAACTTGCATCGAAAATCATTTCCAAAACTTGTGTTAAAATCTTCTTCTTCAAAACTTGTTTTTGAAATCACAATCCTAAGGTGATTCTAACCTTTCCATGGTTAGGGTTGTTTTAGGAAAATATTACATTTAAAGTGACCTTCATGGTCCATATTTTCAAATCCTCGTTGTTTTCAAAACCACAATCCTAGAATGGTTCTTATTATGGCTAGAGTCATTTTAGAGAAGTGGGATATTTTTAGAAGCTTGCAAAAGTCCATATTCGAATCTCTTTCCAATCTTCTTTCTCAATCTATTTCCTAAAATGCTTTTCAAAATTTCTTCCTAAAAAACTCTTTTTCCAAAAGTTTCGCTCTCCAAAACTTCTTTCCAAACTCCTTTCCAAAAACTTTCTTCAAAAGTTTTACTTTCTAAAAACACTTTTTAAGTTCCTTTTCTAGAAGCTCCTTTCAAAAGATTTATTTCCCAAAAATTCTTTTCAAAAATCTCTTTCCTAAAAATTTTTCTTTTCAAAAGCTCTCGTTCCAAAAACTCTTTCAGAGTTTTATTTTCAAAATCTCATTTTCAAAACTCTTTTCAAGTTTACTTTCTAAAAACTCTTTGCTAGGATCTCTTTCCAAAAATCTTCCTTTCCAAAACGTTCAACTTTCCAAAAACTCTTTACCTTGGAGCCCAAGTTAAAGCCTAGAGCCAATGGTTAGGAAACCCCAATTTTCAATTTCCTATTTTGGCCTCAAAACTTAGGTTTCCAAAGCCTCCTTTTTACATTAAAATCGTAAATTTTCAAAACCTATTTTCTACATCAAATCATAGACTTCTAAATCTAAGATTTCTAAAATTCCTCATTTCCAATTCTATGTCAAATCAAATCCTCCGTTTTTGGAAACTAAATCAAATCTTCCGTTTTCAGAAACTAGATCCAATTCTTCGTTTTTGGAAACAAAGTCAAATCACCTCTTTTTAGAAATAAAATATAAACATTTTCCTCATTTCAAATCTTTCCTAATGTAATATTTCCTAATTCCAACTTTTCCTAATTCCATCCCTTTTCAAATTTCAACTTTCTAAATTATAAATTTTCAAATCATTCTTAAACTCAAATCTTTCCTAAACTTCAAGTGTTTTTAAAACTCAAACTTTAAACCTTTCTTAAATTCAAGCCTTTCCAAAATTCTAAACTTTCTAAATTTCAAATCTTTCTTAAATCAAACTTTCTAAATTCAAATCTTTCCAGAATCAACTTTTTCTTAAAAAGAAAACTTTCCAAAATTCAAATCTTTCCTAATTTGAAACTTTCCTAAAATGAGACTTTCCTAAAATAGAATTTTCCTAAGTTCAAACTTTTCAAAATTCTAAAGTTTTCCAAAGTCCAATATTTCCTAAACCTTAGCTTTTCCAAATCTATTCCAAGTTAAGTTTTTCAAATCAAATCAAATTTCTTTTCAAAATCTTTCTTAAAATCCAACTTTCCTAATTCGAATCTTTTCTAATTCGAACCTTTCCAAAATTTAATTTTTCCTAAACTCTAACTCTCCATGTTTTCTAAATCAAACTTTTCAATCAAATCTTTCTTAAACCTCAAGTCTTTTCTAAATCCTACCTTTCTAAGTCTAGGTTTTTCAAAACCAAACTTTCTAAAAGCAAGCTTTTCAAGTTCAAGTCAATTCAATTGAATTACATGTTTTAACCCTAGGATACCTAAACCCTAGGAGGCCTAAATCTTAGTTCAACCCTAACCCTGAAAGTTAGAAAGTTTTAATTCTTTTCTAAAACTCTTTTCCAAACTAAGATGGTTTTCCAATTTCAAAACTCAAAATGTTTTCAAAACTCAACTCTATCTTCCAAATCTAGTCCAAGTTTTCTCTCAAAGATCAAGACCTTTTTTTCAAGTTTAATCCTAAGTTAAGGTTCAATTTCAAATCATATTTCAATTTCAAATCTTTTATTCCAAGTTCAAATCAAATCTCTTTTTCTAATCAAATCTTTTCAAATCAAACTTTCCAAAACCTCAAAGTGTCTATCGGACTCTTGTCTAAACTACGACTAACCTGATTATCAAAAAGGGATACGTAGGCAACCCCCATAGTTACGATCACAACCTTTTTCAAACTTCCATTTTCACAACCTTTGTCAACTTTGAATTCCAAAAATTTATTTTCAAATCTCTATTTTCAATTTCTAAGACTTTATTTCAAAATCAAGTCTATCTTTTCAAATCCATTCCAATTTCAAATCAAATCTATTTTCAAAGTCAAGTTCTTTTCAAATTTATTTTCAAAATCAAATCAAATCAAATCCTTGCACTTACATATCATGCATCATGTTAAATATCTTTTCAAAATTCTTTTTTAAAAGTGGATAGTTTTTGGACAATTATTAATCAAAGATTCTGAATGAGTGAATCTAGGGTGAATAGATATGTAGGTACCACAGTGGCGAGATAGGGTGATGGCTTAGTGCGTCTTCCCCATACGTAACCAACCTCCAAACCTAGATTACTGTTTTCGAAAAAGCAAATGGAGTTATTTTTCAAAAAGGGCTTACATTTTTCCAAAGGTTGCCAAACAACCTATTTTCTTAAAAACCCTCTCTTTAAGATGTTTTTCAAAACCTTTTTCAGAAACCCTAAGTATAATCTTTAGATTGTGCTTAATTTTTAGGTGACCTAACTCGCCTTAATCAAGTTAGGTGACGACTCCAAATTATTTTCTAAAAACCCTTGTTCAAAATCAATTTTCAATTCAAACCTAGTCGCACTCATCTTTCTAAGAGGATGAGTTCTAACGAGAGAGCACTGTGTTTTTCTCACTTGTCTTTTTCAAGTGCGAAAAATCAGAGCATGACAATCATCTTCATTGACTCTTCACATCCTAGATGAAGTCTTCACTTCTTTGTGGAGATTTTGCAATTATGATGAATTCTCTTTTCGAACACCTTCAATCTCTTCGAATTCAAGTCAACTTCATTGAGTCTATGCACACTTGATGCAATCTTTCTTTTGAACACCTTCAATCTCTTCGAATGCAAGTCATTTGTTTAAAGTTGGAATAGGTGTCATTGCTTTGTTTGGTGCATTGCTTGACTCTTGACTTGTTATGCATCTAAGTTGATATGTATTAGACTTTAAGTCAAACTTTTAAGTCTAAATTATAATCCTTATTAATCTGCACACTAAGTGAATGCATTAGTAAACTAACACAAGGTTTAGTTATCATCAAAATCAATACGGAGGTCAACCTTGAGTCAGCAGCCTTAACCCTAACCCTAGTCGTTGCCCTAACCCTAGGGGTGGCCATCGGCCCGCTGGCCCGATAGGCTCACCCAACCCAGCCCAGCCCAAATTTTTAAAGGATTAGGATTAAGATTTAGGTCCATGGAATAAGACCGGCCCAAATATTTTTATTTAGTTTTAAAAAATATATATATATACTCACTTAAGGTGGAAGAATATAATAGATAATACATGCAAATAAAAATGATGCCATATATGCGTACATACAAAAATATCTTTTACAATGCAAAAGTCTAAAAATGGCACCCAATACAACATATTCGACTCCATCTATTTTTCTGTCCTCCATGAAGACTCGCATCGTGCTGCTCGTCCTGATCAACTTGTGCTCCCCCATCATCATCTATGTCATAGGTACCCGCAGCATCAACATGAGGACTATACACTTATGGTGGATAGACTTCGAGTACCTGTGTCACTTGTGACAGCCTGGCACCGTAAGTTGAAGCAGCATATCCACTGTGAATATCGTGGCCCCCATAACCAGAACTGCCACTTAAAGCTACCATGGCACGATCCGGTATCTCGTATACGTTCTGTAATGCCTCGCTACTAGGAAAGCTATAAATAACGCGGTCTCCTAAGTTGTACACCTCTGTCCATGTATGTGCCTGTAAGCACCCCATTTTTGCCTGCTCGGTAATCTCCTACCCAACCACACTCACATTCAAACCAACACAGACACATTCAAGTCTAAACTAGTTTTCCAAACTCAATCTAGTCAATCAATTGATTCGCGGGCCTGCTGGGCCCAATAGAGGCAAATTGACCAAAATGCCCTTGCGGCATTACTCGATCCAATCCTAGTTAGCACGTTTTCCTAAAGATGGTAAGTCTGTATTTCAACTTCAATTCCAATTCCAATCCAGACCTGTCAAGCTCAATTTTGCACGTCTTTTGAGAAAATTAATCCCTCAAACGGTAAGTCCATCTACTCCAGCACATTTATCGAGAAAACTCCTTAAAACGATAAGTCCCTTCAAACATGTCGATCGAGACAGAACCCAAGTCCCTAAGATGGTAGAGTTGTTCACTTCTGGCACCTACTAGCTCATTAATGTAGAATGTTCGTTATCTGGCACGTCGATCGGAACAGTACCAAAGGCTCCAAGAAAATAAGACCATCCAGTAGTTTTTCGAGATCAAGCAATCTCCAAAATAAACATAAGCTGTCAGAGTGACGAAAACACTAACAAACATCGCAACTATTAGAGGGGCAAAAACACTCACAAAACATGTCAACATTGGGAATTACAACAGAACCCCTATGTCATAGGACCAAACATGCCTCTTGGTTGTGAAACGTTTACCGAAGGACTAGATACCTTTACAAACCAACTCATCACATATTTTCAAAGTGATGGAAACACTTAAAACTCAGGTCAACACCAATGTCTGCTAGCCCACGCCGGTGAAAAATAACCAAACTATCCCTTGGACCCTTCTGGCACGCTTCTCGAGAAAGTACCTAAGTTTTCAGAGTAGAAAGTCCACCCTTCTAGGATTGTTCCAAAGACAATCCAGCATGTTCAAGTGTTTTCTAATCATTCTTGGATTGATTCTGAGAGCATCTAGTCAAAATGACCGTTTTGCCCCTAGGCATTTGATCGCCTCCGGAAACCACACCAACTCTAGGTATCAAATCAGTTACCTCCTAAAGATGCTTGTCATAGTATTTCTAATCTTTCAATGCCTTTATGGATTGTTCTGGGTCTATTCCGGCAAGCTCAATACAAAATAACTGTTTTCCCCCTAGTGGGTTGGTTGCCTTTTATAACCACCCCGACTCTGAGTATCAAACCGGCAGCCCCTCGGAATACTCCCAATAATTTTTCCAACCTTCAAGCCTCCTTATGGGTCACTCTAGGTCCATTCTGGTGTTTTAGCGATTTAAATGGTTGTTTTGCCCCTAATGGGTCGGTCAGCCTTTTCAAATATTCTGACATTATTTCTCAAGTCCGTTACCTTTGGGACACTTTTTCAAGGTTTCTATCTATTCTCAGCCTTTTGGATCATTTTTGGACCTTCTAAAGTTGCTCGTAGTGGAGTCAAGCCAAAAATGGCATGGTACTCACTAAGGCAGACGCCCAAATCTTTAGCCTTGCACCCTAAAGGTCAAAAGATACATTTCTTGCTGCCTTAAAACATTCTTAAGTGGCCGACACCACTATTAGTGGCGCCAAGCCAATAAATAGCCTGGCGCCACTCCTAGTGGCGCTAGGGTTAAAATTGTACTGGCGCCACTACAACAAGCGTCAATTCCTATTTCAATTGTCTATAAATACAGACCCTCTCCATGTGTAAAAAGGGTTCGTAAACTCAGTCCAGAAACTCTACCTCTTCAAAAACAAAGCTCGAATCCTCTCAAAACCCTAATTCTCTTAAGCCTCCTCAAACTCTAGCCTCCATACACTCAAACCTTAGCTTCCATACACCCTATACACTCAAATACAAGCCTTAAAACAACTATTGAAGATCAAGTGCTTCATCTTCAAAGCTCTCAAAGTTCAAGTCGAGTAAAGCAAATAAAGCAATCAAAGCAAGAAGAAGAAAATGTTGGTTTTCTATTTACTTTTATGTAATCCCCCTCTCTCTTCTCTCTCCTAACCCATTTAGGTTTTCTTCTATTTTAATCTCCATCTTCTACCCCCTCTTCTTGTATGCTTAAAACAAAGGACTCTCCGATTCGTGCCTAGTAAGGATTGTTAAAGGTCACCGTGTTGGAGTTTTTTTCAAGTTTGACCTAAGACGGTGTGGGTTCGGCCCCTTTGATTATATCATAAAGCTTAACCTTATGTGTTCACATTCCTATTGCATTGTGGTTATCATATTCATACATTGCATTCAAAACTGCATTCAAAGTTATTTTCAATTTTGCATCAAAATTCTCTTTCAAAACTTCCTTCTTTCAAACTTGTTTTCAAAATCACACTTTTAGGATGATTTTAGCCATTTTATGGTTAGGGTTGTTTTAGGAAAGTGTTACATTCAATATGACCATCAAAGTCCAAATTTTGGGTTCAAACCCTAAATTGTTTTTATCAAAGCCATAATCTTAAGATGATTCTAGCCACTCTATGGTTAGGATTGTTTTAGGAAATGTGTTACATTCAATGTGATTATTATGGCCCATATTTTAAATCCTAGTTGTTGTCAAAATCACAATCCTAGAATAGTTTTAATTTTCCCTTGGTTGGAATCATTTTAGAAAAATGTGATATTCAAGAGACTTGCAAAAGTCCATATTCAAACTTCTTTCCAATTAGTTTTGCAAATCTACTTCCTAAATTTTTTTCTCAAATATCTACTTTTAAAAACTTTTTGTCTTGAAATCCAAGTCAAACCTTAGAATTCATGATTAGGAAACCCTAATTCCTTTATTGAAATCATGACTTTCTATTTTGCCTCAAATAATAGGTTTTCAAAATTATTTTTTACATCAAATCATAGATTTCTAAAACCCTTTTTTCACCAAATCATAGATTTTCAAATCCAAGATTTTTAAAATTCAACCTTTCTAACATCATGTCAAATCAAACCTTCTAATTTAGAAAACCAAATCAAATCCTCCAATTTTGGAAACAAAGTCAAATCATCTATTTTTTGGAAATAAAGTCCAATCTTCAACTTTGGGAAATAGAAATCAAATCTTGTTGAATTCCAATTTTTCCTAATTTCAAATTATCAAATTTTTCCTAATTCTAATCTTCCCTAATGTTAATCTTTCTTAAATTCAAACTTTCAAACCTTTCTTGATTTCAAACTTCCAAGTCTTTCTAAATTGAAAACTTTCCAAATTCAAATTTTTTCAAAATCAACTCTTTCTTAAAAAGGAAACTTTCCGAAAATGAAAACGTTTTCAAAATGGAACCTTTCTAATTCAAAGTTTTCTTAAGTTCAAGTTTTCTAAATTCTAACTTTTCAAATTCTTCCAAATCAAATATTTCCAAATCAAGTCAAATCTTTACAAGTTTTTTCTAAATCAAGTGTTTTTGAATCTAAACAAATCATTTTCTAATCTTTCTTAAATCTAACTTTCTTAGTTCGAAACTTTTTAAAAATAGAACTTTCAAAATTCTATTCAAACTTTCCAAAACAAGTCTAAGTTCTACTCCTCATCAAAGTTCAATTTCCAATCTTCCAATCAAAATTCGAATCAAACTGTTTTCAAGTCAATCTTTTCAAAGGCCCTAAAGTATCTATTTTCAATCTGACCCCGAGTCCGAACTATGGTTGACCTGATTCCCAACAAAATGATATGTAGGCAACCCTTCTGAGTGCAGTCACAATCTTTTTCAAACTTCAAATCCCCTTTTCAAATTTATTTTAACAATCAAATCCTTTTCTTACGCTTACATATCATACATTATATAATTCTTTTCAAAGTGGATAGTATTGGACATTTGCACAAATCGAAGATTCTAAATGAGTGAACCCAGGGTGAATAGACATGTAAGTACCGCAAGAGCGGGATAGGGTGATAGCCTAGTGCATCTTCCCTATACGTAACCAATTTCGAACCTAAAATCACTATTTTCAAATATCAAAACGAAGTTATTTTTAAAAAGGGCTTAAATCTTTCCAAAACAACCTATTTTCTCCACACAAAAAAAAAACCCCCCTCTTTTGAGGAAGTCTTTCAAAACATTTCCAAAACCTTAAGTTTAATTTGCAGATTGTACTTAATTTTAGGTGACTTAACTCACCTTAACAAAGTTAGGTGGTGACTCCAAATCTTTTTCAAAAGCCCTTATTCAAATCAATTTCTAATTCAAATCTAGTCGCAGTCGTCCTTCTAAGAGGATAAGTTCTAACGAGAGAGTATCGTGTTTTTCCCACTTGTATTTCTCCAGTGCGAAAAATCAGGCCGCAACAACTAGCGACTTCATTGGGGACACTTACAGGGTTAGGCCATTATCATGTCTCTTCATTTGTTAGTCATCTAGAATCTTTGATTAACTTATCCAATTCTATCCACTTTACATTTTTCCAAATCAAACTTTTTCAAAGCTATTGTCAAGAACATGCCATCACATGCATTCAATTCATTCAATCTTGCATTAAGTTTGTCATCGAGGTACTGAATTTGTACATTTTCTTTCATAGGTGGACCTTTGTTCATATTTTGTTTTATGTCATGTATATCATGAATGAATAGGAAGGAATGGACAGGATGGATGGGAGTTGTTGTGTCATTTCCTCTGTTTTTCAAAATTTCACACACACACACACACACACACACTGTACGTGCACTCGTATTTGCATATTTGCATTATTACCTTGTTACGACCTCCTAGTTAGAAAGGGAAATGGTATATTGGTTGTGGCCGAATGCTGTGTCAGTTTCTTAGCCTATGGCCTCTTGATGATTCCCTCGCTTGGATCACCAACCGATAATGGCACCACCTCGGGGAGTGGGCCTAGGTTTGAAGATCTGCGAACCGAGCCTTCTTAGGAAGCATTAGTAAAACCTCAACCTCATGCTCATGTAAAAATCATGTATAGCCAAACCATTTCTGGATTTAAGACATGCACGTCACTTTCAAAACCATGGAAGAAAGGGCGATTGCTTTACTTTCCTTTATCCTTGTTTATTCCTGCTGTTACAATGCTTGTATAAATGCTTATGTATACATATTTACTTTACAATTGCATTCTCTCTTTATACTCTTGGCATACATGTACATGCATTTAATACTCCATTTCAAGACAAGTATTCCAAAGTAACTCAAGTCATTGCATTCTCATGCATATAATCAACTCATAGAGAGTGGCACTAAGATCACTTTCCCTTAGGGTTTTCACACAACCCTAAGGGCTCATGGAATACATTTCAAGTCATTCCATAAAGATAGGCCCTAATTCTTCTATGCTCACGGAGATAAGGTTGCCAAGAAGACAAGGGCAATCAAACAGCAAGGCCTCTCGATGGCCCCCTCAACATCAAGCTCAAAGAAGGCAAATCTGAAGGCAAATCCAAAGGCTTAAGAGTATTTTAGAATTTCAAGTGTAAAAGTAGATAAGCAGAGGTCTGAAGGAAAATGTTCCCCTTTCCCCTATTAAAATATACTTTGATTCTCTTGTATTTTAAACTTAAAGTTTAATATACTCCTCTACTTTTTGCAAATGAATGAATCGAATGAATGTACATATGTTCTTGATCGACAGTAAGGTATCAACATACAAGGGTAGACCCCCTATCCCCAAAAAGTGAGTCAAGTGCATCATATTTAGTTTCCCTCACAAGAAAGGACACCCCTAAGACATGCATCGCATAAAGCTTTTTAAATATCAAATACTAACTCGTGACTTGTGTCCTCATTTTCCTTTTTCTTTCTTTTTTTTTCATAGAGACTATACCATAGAAAGTCATCATTGCTCCTAAGGAAGATTAGCATCCACTTAGAGATCCCATTATTACTTGACAAAGAGCTTACTAATGGCTGGTAACCCTAATGAGATCCCCCTAGTTTCATGAGAAGAAGTCAACGAGATGAGGACCAAGATCGACAAAATGTTCAAGATCGTCCATGCCATGGCAATAAAAGATGCTTATTCAGCCCATCATCACCGACAACCTTCCCTAAAGACTTTGAAATTGTCAACCCAAGAATTGTGCTGCAATCTAACTTAATGGGAAAAAGTAAGGAGGACTCCAACGGGGCCAATATCGAAGAAGAAGAAACTATACTGCTCTCTCTTATTGTGCAAAGGGCTCCCTTAAACCCTTTTAGTTTGAAAATCCAATGGTTGGAAGATTCACTGTAAAGCCTTCATGGCCATAAAACCTTTGGGCTTGCCTTCTATGATGAGATGTGCTTCTTCTCGGATCATCCAAGACCTGCCAAGTTCAAAATGCTCGACTTCTAAAAATACGATGGCACCGACAACCGTATCGCCCACCTTCGCCTTTATGTTGGGGCATTAAGTGGCTGTAGGAATGATCCAAAGCTCCTCATGCAACTTTTTCAACATAGTCTCACTGGGTCTGCCCTGCAATGGTTTACGCAACTCGATCTAAGAAAAATCACAACTTAGATCGAACTAGTTAATACATTCAAAGCCCAATATCGTCATAATGTTGGATCTTACTTATGACCGATGGACCTTGATGACGATGAGAAACGGAGAAAAAGAAAGCTTCAAGAGCTATGCCCTTAGATGGAGAGAAGCAGCAGCACAAGTCAATCTCCCTTTGGAAGAGAAGGAGTACATGCAACTATTCATGTATACTTTTCATGGCATATACTACAAAAAGCTCTACACAAGCGTGAGGAAAAGCTTCTCCGAGCTCATCATGCAAGTGGAGATGATAGAAAATGATCTTAAGACAAGGAAGATTACGGATGCCTATGCAAAAATTGAAGAAAGTTCTGCCAACATAGCCGAAAAGGTGACTACTGTAAAAGGAGTAATCAAGAAGGAGAGTGACGTGTCTGCCATCTTACCCATTCAATTACCATAATACCGTCAACCACTTCAGTCATATCCTATCTTACCCATACCCACTTTGACCATGCCCACACAAACACCTAACTTTGGTCCTGCTGGGGCATAACCCAACTTCAATAGGTCAGTTTGATGTACCTTTGATACCTTAACATGCACCCAAACAGAAGCCTACCATAACCTGCTAAATAACAATATATTGAAGCCCATACGCTAGTCCATTACCAAGCCCTTTACCCCTGACCTTCAATGGCGCCCTCATTTACGAATACCGTTCAGGAGGCCAAGGGCATGACACAGTAAGTTATTTCTCTCTCAAGCATAAAATTCAAGATCTAATAGACAACAAAACCATTGACATATAACCGGTAAACCTTACTCATGCTCTTAATATAACCACAAACTCTCTGTTGGACCACACTGTCAACCTGGTACTAGAGGAAATAGAAGAGGGGGACGAACTGAAGGAGATCATGGTCGAGGATTACGATGGAGACTAGGAGATTGAGGAAGAGAGTGACTGGGATGAGGAATTTTCACCATGTCCAATCTATCTCTACAATCCCAATGAGGAACATAATCCCTCTGACTAGCCGATTAAAGGGCCCATATTTTGGAGGAAGGCCCTGCCAACAACATAGTCATTGACGGTTGGGGTGATAAGTTCTTACACCCTAAGTATGCCGCAGCCGCGTGCTACCTATCAAAGAACCCCTGGCCCGTGATTAAATTTGACTATGAAGACATAGTTTGGGGCTTTAAGGAGCCAAAAGCACCGTCAAAGCCATTCGAGCTGGAAAGGGGTGAGCTAGCTAAACTGTTTTTTGGAGAAGCTGAGGAGTTAGCAAATGAAAACAAGAGGGTCAACGAAGCCGATAACTGCACCATCACCATCAACTGGCCTAGATCCCTAAAAGAAGCCCCTGCTTGTCTTTCTTGGTCCAAAGATCTTAATGATGGATGGAGCATCGAGAATGTGGGCATCATTCTAAGGCCCAACTAAAAGGGTTCCCTAAAAAACGTAGAAGAGAGGGGTGTTCAATTTCCCAAAAGTAGCACGTGTAAGATACTGAAGCTAAGCGATGAGTAGCTAGACTATTAAAAGGAAGAGGAGTCATCCTTCAATTTCCCAAAAAAAAAAATATTCATTTTGCTTAACCCACTAGTGCCTTGCAGAAAGTAAAAGATTTCTTGTCAACCCCGATCCAAAACCATCACCCCATACTAGGGCAGACAGATAATTGAGGACTTAATCAAGAAAGTCACTTATCTTCTATCAAGCTAAAGTAATAGGAAGGCTCTATAGATCAAGCAACCTGGTTTAAAATGAAAAGAGGCTCTCATTCCATTCCCTATACAGTCAAAGCAACCATTGTCAAATCCATTGAGCTAATTACATTATGTTCAAAAAAATCTCAACCTAGAGATCACCACCCATAATGGGTTAGAATGAAACACTAAGAGAAAATCTGAGATAAAGGAATTATAGAAGTATCCACCTCATAGGAAAAAAAAAAAGAAGAAGAAAAAGGAAAGCAAAAAAGAGGAGCCATCAAGGGACAAAAAAAAAAAAAAAAAAAAAACCCTTATCAGAAAGTCAATAAGCAAGCTGCAAGAAGAGACAACTCATTTCATGTCATCTTAAAAAGCATGTAATAAAAGGCAAGAAGGAAAATCTAAAGGTGATCCTATGCGATAAGGAAGCCCAATAGAAGCAACAGGTTCGAGCCTTTACCCTTTCTTGCAAAAACCCAGAATTATGGCCTACATTACAACCTTAATAAAGTCCTCTCCGATTGAAAAGAGATTGCTTGATGCAAATGAGCCAGACATGTTGCCAAGGCTAAGAAAGGATGCTAGGGGACAAAACCCCAATCAGAAAACCAACCAAGGATGGTATGGATCTAAACCCTATTAAGAGCAACATTAAATTTGAGCCTGCATATCCTGTTGATTCTCAAAACCCCATAACTTAGCCTACATTACGATTCTAAAGCAAAGTCTCCTCAGATTAAAAGACTAGTTGCTCATCACTCTGCCAAAGTTCGAGTAAGTCATTGTCTAAGCCCCCAAGGGTTGAGAGTTCAAGCCAAATGATCTTAAATACTAACCCAAAGTAGAAAGTCAAAGTTGATGAAAAGGATAAGAAAGGTATGAAATGCTATTATTTGACCAAGGTAGGGTTGAGCCAAAGGAGAGGCCAAACCCTTGAAAATGAAGGAGTTGCCATTTCAAGGATGCAGAGCTTGACAGCACCCCATTCATTTTATTAACTGGTGCATTCCTCATAATGTGCATGCATTTTTATAAAAAATTTAGCATGAGTTTCGCATACATAAGACATAGCTCCCTGTAAAAATAGAAGTCACCAAAGCAATCTAATATCATATCTAAAACATGTAATAAACATACATCATCAACATTATCCCTGTTCATGCATCTATCTATCTAAATCATAAACATCCATCCTATTTAAAGATTAAAAATAAAATGGACTAACAAAAGAATTAAAATGCATGTCTAGGACATGGTGCAAAAAGAAAACGGGGCCTATGACAAGGGGCACCCATCAAGGGTCAAAATCAATGTCTGGGTCAAAATCTCCAAAACTTGGTTCAGGAGGAGGCGAACAACTACTAAAAGCACTAGCATCCTACAAGGAAGAAGAGCTTGAATCAACAAAGCAGATGAATAACTAAACAATGCCAGAATAAAAAGAGAGAAAGGACAATATACCCCGCTATCTCCCATCTGAGCCAACCATGCGGTCAAAGCAGGTACCTCGGCCTAGTACTAGTCCCTCTCCATCTGGAACTGGTCCTTCTCAATCTGACACTAGTATCTCTGATCCCTTATGGCAGTAAACTCGACCTGAGGCACATATCCTCCAGCCCGACGCCACAAGTCTACTACCTCCTAGCCAACAGCGTAACCTTCGACTACCACCTCGAATTAGGTAAAGGCACCTATGGAGTGAGTCTCGAAATATGTGGTATAGTTAGTCTCTGGAGGAAGCAAAAAGCTAGCACCTGGCTGACGCTCCTGGTATGGAATGGGGACCCCCTTGACTAAAGCTCCAAACATATACTTAGGAGGATCCCCAACTGATCGAAACTTCTCGTGAAACTAGCGCCAATGCCGGTCTCCCAAATAGGACTCCTAGGACTCGTCACTCAGAAAGGAAATCCTCGATAGGGACATTAGGACCAGATACCAAATGGCCTCATACTGAATTGATCCCACAAAGGGTCACCAGGTCACATCTCTCGCCTCTATCAATTCTAGGTTCACTTGTATCGTCACGAAGTTAATGATCTCAGATCAGTGGGCCACCTTATCATAAGCCCATCTCAAGGCCCAAGGATAAAGGTCAACTTTTACTACCTCTAGACGGTAGACCGGCAAGTACTCATAGCTCAATTAGACCAAAAAGGGCTAAAATTTGGTCACACTACCCCAACGGTATAAAGTTCGGACCCACATGGATCTAAAGAAGCAACCAAAAAAGAATGACCCCCAGTTCAGCTCTGACAAGACTCCCAAGTCAGCTACCATACTCACTAATCTAAAAGGGACGATCGACTTGTTGTTGTTGTAGAAGCAGCTAAAAATAATATATAAAACCAGTCATCACCTCATAATGTCTTGTCGCTGAGATGGTGGCTTAATAGAAAAGGTACTCTCATCCTGACTAAGCCAAGACACAGGAAAGGTGGAACGGTCAGGAGGCTGTAAGTCTAATAAAGTACAAGCCTCGACCCTACTCACTAGCTGTAAGATAATTTGACGGCCGACAAAAGAAAGTCCCGTGATAATGGCCCAATCTAACAGAGTCGAACCAAGCTCAAAGCCCATAAAATGGAAGGTCACTAGCTTGCCAAACCATCTCTCAATCATTGCTAATATTAAATTACAGTTCAGGCAGTTTGCTTATAATCCCATGAATGCCCCAAACCCAATCTCTGCCAGAAAAGCACAGTAAGATGGAGTAGCCCGTTGTATAGTACTGAAAGCCTGGTGGACGTGTGATATCCCAAACCTCTATTTATTTATATTAATGAGAATTTCTTGTATATGTAATGTTTAATGTTAATTATTTCTTCTTTTGGGTTAAAAATGACCAGTGAGGGCTTATGTTGTAACTTAAGCCTATGGGTGAGACACATGGGATTATTCCCATATGTATCATCTTATATACAATTATGTGCACACAACTCACATATGTTCAACCGATTGGGAAGGAAAAGAGAGAGAAGAGGAGAAGAGAAAGACGAGGCAGAAGCTTGAAGAAGATCTTGAAGCAATAAAAGATTTAACCAAGCTTGAAGAAAGGTAAGGTTCTATTTTCTCCTCCAATTGTGTATGTGTATGTATATATCTTTGTGGGTTATGTTGTTGGGTTGTTGTGGGTGACTTTTTGGAGTTCCAAATTGGAGAAGTATAAAGTGTTGTAAGCCCCATTGAAAGATTTGAGAGTTTGGGATTGAAATCCTCAACTTATGCAAATTAGGGCTTGGGTTCCTAAAACCCTAGATCCCTTCGTTTTACTTGTTTAAAGTGTTTCATTTTGTGTTATTGTGGTCTTCTTGGGTCAATCTTTGGACCCTAGAAGCATTGGACGAGTTTGTGAGAGTTTTGATCGAGTTTGGTTTTGGTTTGAGTGAGGTTTGGGAATTTTCGAGTTGAAATTTGGGTTTTTAGCTTTGGAGTTGACTCTTTAGTTTTTGGAGCCGACTCCTTGTTCCAGAGAACTCCCAGATTCATTTTTTCAACTCAGGAGGCGACTCTTTTGCTTTTGAAGCTGACCCTTTTGTCCAGTGAACTCCTAGATTCATTTCTTCAGCTTAGGAGGCGACTCTTTTGCTTCTGGAGCCGACCCTTTTGTCTAGTGAACTCCTAGATTCATTTCTTCAACTCAGGAGGCGACTCTTTTGCTTTTGGAGCAGACTCTTTTATCCAGTGAACTCCCAGATTTATTTCTTCAGCTCAAGAGGTGACCCTTTAGTCTCTAAAGCTGACCTTTTTGTCCAGTGAACCCCTAGATTCATTTTTTTTGCTCAAGAGCTGACTCCCCGATCTCTAGAGTCGACACTTTTGTCCAGTCCCCGGTTTCACTTTTTAGCTCAGACACTGTTTTGTAAAATAGGCATAACTTTCTCTAGAAAACTTAGATTGATGCACTGTTTGAAGCATTGGGAAATATACTCATAGAACTTTGTATTCATATAACGTTTGTACTCTAATTTTTCACATATTGAAGGATATTAAATTTTGAAGTTGACCCAAAATTCTGTCAGTAACATTCTTCTTCCAAAATTTTGGCCCATTTTCTATAGGGCATAACTTCTTAATCCGAAATGCGTTTTTAGCCCATGACCTATCAAATTAAAGCCCTTTAAGCCTATTTTCAAATGGAATTAACCTACAAGATGAAATCTTCCTTGAGAAGTGGTTGAGATGCAATGAAGGAGTTGACATCTTGGCTTTCATGTTCAAACCTCAACCTTATGTTCTCAATTTACGTTGTTGCTTTGCCTTGGAGTCTTGTATTGATATTTCCATACTTCTACGTGCATTTTGTGTAGGAACACCTTTTCTACCACCCATCCTACTGGAGAGAGGTTAGTAACGATATGTCATGAGTAAAACTTTATTAATTTCCAAATGTTTTAAATTCACTTCCATATCATGCAATGCTTTCCACGCATTTTCAATGCATCAATGCTATGTTCAACTACAAATGTCATATTTCAAATGCATGCAAGTTATATTTATGTTATGAATGAAAATCATGGATTATAATGTTTAAATGAAAGAGATGCTAAGTTTCCAATGTATGGTGCCAACTTGGGTCTTCTCGTGGCGAGACCTTAATCTAGCCCGATAGTCCTACGATAGGGGACAGGAAATAAACTATCTATGTTGGGAGACGTCCCTAGCCTAAAGAGCCTTAGCGTGACCTACATGGTTACTATGGAGCCTAACTCATATGTCGAGTTGTAGCACACTTATGTTTTGAACTGATAGCTATGATATGTTCACATGTTTTACGACAAGATATGAAATGTTACATCAAGAATAATGTTATGTTGCATCTCTTCTTATGCTACTATGTTTTGAAATGTTGAAACATTTCAAATGATGTTTACGTTACCTATGAGTTCTAAGTCTACGCTTTAAATGTTCAAAAGCTTATTTGCTTATGCACAAATGATTATCTATCCTTGTACATTGGATATAATTGCTAGTCCCTAATATTTTCTCGCTCATGCATCATTGTTATTCAGTAAGCATTAGCTTACATTCTTTCAAATGATTTTCAGGTAGCTAATCCGGGAGGCCCTAGAGCGAGGCCATACGTGGATTTTGAGCTACGAGCTATGGGCCTATGTTTTGTATTATGTTTGAGGGCTAAACCCAATGTTTTGTAATGATATAATGTTATAACTTCGGTAGACCTTGATTAGGTCCTTATGTATATTATGTTTTGGATTAGGCACAGCTCTATCATGTATGACACGGATTATATTTCCAGTTATAAAAGTTTCAATTCCGTAAATTTTAAATGAGTATGCACAGGTGATCAACCAGTTTATATAATGCGCTCTCGGGTAGCCTGGCTACTGGCCAGTCATGTACCCTATATCTGCATTGTCCAGGTTATGGGTTGTGGCAGGACGGCCCCTCTAAATGATGTATGTACACAGGGAGGAGACAAGTGTCACCGAGAATATACACTAGAACGATGGACTAAGTCCCCCAATGGAGGAATGTTTGGTACCTCTAAATCCCCTAAATCTGCATCTGTCTACCTCTGCCTAGTAGAGGCCCTACCATAACTGATCACATGTCTCCTAAGCCCGGGGCCTCATCCTCAGCATCCATCTCTCCCTCAAAGGCCGGCTCAACTAGTGGAAAAGGGTCAACCGGAGGCATACTCCCTCTCCCACTCTGACTGGAGGAACTCCTGCTCGCTGATCTACAACCGCCTTTAGACTGACTAGAACTACCAACGAAATCTATGTGCGCCCCCTTACCGGATCGACATCTTCGCTCAGAACCATCATCACTAGCATTTGCCATCTTGAAAGTCAAATCAAGGTAACAAGTGTAAGCACCCCATGTTTGCCCGCTCGGCAATCTCCAATTCGACCGGACTCATATTCAAATTGACATAGATATGTTCAAGTTTAAATACTCAGTTCAATCAATCCATCGCTTCGCACGCCCGTTGGGCCCAATAGAGGCAAAATGACTAAAAAGCCCTTGTGGCATTGCTCAATCCAATTCCCATGGGCACGTCTCCTTGGAGACAATAAGTCCCGGTTTCAATCTCAAACTCAACTTCAAGTCCAATTCCAATTCAAATCAAATTTGGCACGTCTTTCAAGAAAGTTGATCCCTCAAGCGATAAGACCATCTAGTTTGGCACGTTTTTTGAGAAAACTCTTTGGAAAAGTAAGTCCCTTTAAACCGGTCGATCGGGACGAGACCCCAAGTCCCCGATATGGTAGAACGGTCCACCTTTGGTGCCTGCTAGCCCGCAAAAAAAAAATGTCCGTTATTCAGCACGTCTTTCGAGAAAATTGATTCCTAAGACGATAAGTCCACTTAGAAGCTTCCTAAGATCAAACAGTCTCTGAAATGAACGCAAATAGTCATAGTGGCCAAAACACTCGTAAACAGGTCGACATTGCAATTTGCCAACAAACCCCCCATGTCATTGTAAGCACCCCATTTTTTACCGTTCGACAGTCTACGGTCCGTCTAGACTTGTACTTAAGTCAATATGGATGTATTTCAATCGAAATCAACTCTCTAAGTCTAAATCCCATCTATTCATCGCTTCGAGGGCCTACCAAGCAAAAATGGAGGCAAAATAACCGAAATGCCCTTAAGGGGCATTATCCTTTCTAATTCCAAATCAGGCACGTCTTTCTGAAGACGAGAAGTCCCCTTTCCAATTCCAAATCAGACACGTCTTTCCGAAGACGGTAAGTCCTCTTTCCAATTCCAACAGGCACGTCTTTCCGAATGCCGTAAGTCCCCTTTCCAATCTAATAGGTAGGTCTTTCCTAAGACGGTAAGTCCCCTTTCCAATTCTAACAGGCACGTCTTTCCGAAGACGGTAAGTCCGCTTTCTAATTCTAATTCTAATTCCAATCCCTCTCTCGGGATAATTGATTCCTCGAGACGGTAATCCGGCAAGTTTTTTGAAGAAAATCTCTTCGGAACGGTAAGTCCCTTTAAACCTGTCGATCGGGACGAGACCCTAAGTCTCCTAGATGGTAGACCGGTCCACCTTTGGTGCCTACTAACCTGCCAATGTAGAAATGTCCATTTAGGCACGCCTCTCGAGAAAGTTGATTCTCAGGCGCTAAGTCCCTTTAGCAGCTTTTCGAGATCAGGCAGTCTCGGGAATGATCGCAAACCGTCAGAGTAACGGAAATACTCGCAAACATCGCAACCGTCAGAGTAGCGAAAATACTCGCAAACAGGTCGATATAGGGAATTGCCAACAAACCCCTGTATCATGCGACCGCCATCAGAGTGGCGGAAACACTCAAAACTCAGTTCAACACCAATGCCTGCTAGCCCACTTCGATGAAAAATGACCAAACTAGCACTAGGGCCCTTTTTCGGCACGTTTCTCAAGAACACATTTGAATCCTCAGAACAGTAAGTCCAACCTTCCAAGATTGTCTTAAAGGCAATCCGGCATGATTAGGTGCCTTCTAATCAGTTTCGGACCAATTCCGAGACTTTCCAATCAAGATGACCATTTTGCCCCGAGGCATTCGAATGCCCCTGGGACCACACCGGCTCTGGGTATTAAATCGATAACCTCCCAAGAATACTTTTTATAGTATTCCCGACTTTCCTTCATCTTTTCGGATCATTCCGAGTCAATTCTGGTGAACCCGGTGTAAAATAACCGTTTTGCCCCTGGTGGGCCAGTCACCTTCTCCAACCACACCGGCTCTGGGTATCAAACCGGCAACCTTTGGTAACAATCTAAATAATGTTTCCAAATCTCGAATCTTCTTCCAAGATGTTCCGAGTCCATCTCGGCAGCTTTCCGGCCTAATTGACTGTTTTGCCCCTAATGGCCCGGTCAATCCTTCCAACACATCCTATCTTCATTTTTCAAGTCAAATACCTCCGGGACACTGTTCTAAGTGTTCCTTCCCTTTTTCTAGCCTTCTAGGCCAATCTCGGTCCCTTGAATCATTCCCGGACTTTTCGGAGTCACTCATAGTGAAGCTAGGCTAAAAATTGCATGGTAGTCACTAGTAAAAGCGCCCAAATCTTACCAAGATACGTTGCTTGCCGACTTACAAAGTTTCCTAACTGGCTGGCACCACTAGCAGTGGCGCCAAGCCAAGAATAAGAAATGGCCTAGAAGGCTAGAAAAACATTGGCGCCAGGCCATTTCTTATTGGGACTTACAATTACTAAGAACATTGGCTCTGATACCATTACTAACCCAGGTAGTAAGTGAAAGCAATTAAAACCGGCCAATAAGGCGGTATAATCATAAAATAAAAGAAGATGATTAGTAAGCCTCAACGATTTATAGGCACGCCTAGAGGGTCAACCAGACGTTGTTTGCGGCTTATAACAAATAATGAATAATGAAAGCAATTAAAACCAGCCAATAAGGCGGTATAATCATAAAATAAAAGAAGATAATGAACAAGCAGATAATTATTAATACTAGATTTTGCAGCATTGAATCTTGAAATTGAAATTGAAGATTGAAAATAAAATTACATAAACAAATTGAAAATTACATAAACATTTGAGGATTACCAGGTAATATCTGGAAATCACTGATACTTGAACTTGAGATCTTGATTACAGAAGAATTCTAGAGAGAGAGAGACAGAGGTTGGACTCAAAACTTGGCCTGCTCTCCAAATGGGAGAGTCAGTGCTTAAATAGACAGAAAAGGAAAACCGGAACTGTTGAAATAGTGACGGTTTGTCGGTTGCCAGACCGGAACTGTTGAAACAGGAACTGTCGGTGGCCGAAAGTCGTTTGTCTCCTGTGAATAGTGAATAGTGAACAGTAAAAGTCGCTTTTACTGTAGCAATGTTGACTTTTGCTGAAATTTGTACTGTAGCATTGTTGACTTTTGCTGAAATTTGTCGGAAGAGCGCCGAAAGTTGATGGCTTGATCAGTGGGGTGTCTGTCTTGCTTTAATCACTTCCTGTCGACTTTTGGAGCGAGTTTTGACTGGAGTGAAAATGCCAAAACAGTCATCTTCATTATCTTGGGCAAGATCTGTAGAAGATACTTGAGAATCTTGATCCGGATTGGATGGAGAAGCCTCATCATCGCTATCAGAGAGAGATGATAAGGTTTCAAGCAAGTGTTGGCGAAGTTCCTTCTTGGATTTGGCTGCAGCTAATTGAGGAATTAATTGGCTACGGTTGAGGAGAAATTGGGGATCAGATGCCATAGCAATGGCTGGGTGTTGTTGGAAGAATTTGTGGACTGTTTGAGAGGTGACAGTTTGGGCGGCCGGCCAATTATCCCACCATTTGACCTGAAAGCTTCGGGCAAGATAGGAAAAGGAATTTTGAGAAATGATGGTATAGTTCCAAGCACAAATCCATGGAATAGAAAATTGAATCATAAAGGGTAAAATGCAGGGGAATTTGGATAAAGCCCGATCAGGTTTGAATTGGGTTTGATAAAGAAGAAATGCTTCATGGATAGATGGTGGAAAAATTTGAGGGACGGACCCAAAGTGAGTCCACCAGGAGAAGAACCAATTTGGAAAAATGAAAGGAAAGTCCTTTTTGAAGGTAAACATCCAAGAGTGACTAAATTTGGGATTTTGAAAAAAGAAAGTATTGAACCAGGCTTGCTGGTAATCATAATAGTTGAAAGTAGGAGGGTTGAAAACTTCAGAAAAACGGCGGGGACGGAGAGGATGAGGCCCCCATTGTTCTTGGGTTAAAATTTGGTTAATGTAGACAGTAGAATAGGCAATGTGGGTTTGATCAGGATTATAATGATTTTTTAGGGAAATGGAATCAGTTTCAACGAGGATAAATTCATAAAATTGTTGGGTATGTAAATGGGAGATTTGGAGAAAGTGTGTGTTCGGGGCAAACACTCTAGGAGGAATTTGAAATGGATCCTCATTCCATGTTTGATTTTCCAAAAGAACAATAGTTTGTTCGCATTGAGTTTTGAGAAAATATTTAGATTTGACTATGGGGTTATTAGCCACCACAGAAGAAGAAGAAGAAGTGGGGCGAGAAGCCACCACAGAAGAAGCAGTAGAGGGGCGAGGAGCCACCACTTGTTGTTGTTGGGGAATGGCGGTAGTTTGAGCATAAGTTTGAGATAATTGTTGAGTTTGGTCAATAAGTGTTTGGTTATACCAATCACTGGGAGACATGGGAGGAAGTGTTTGGAGAGGAATTGGCTTCATGGCATAAGAAGCTTTGGTTTTGGGTTGAGTTTGAGCAGGGGCTTTGCCGGGATCTCGACTGGGTTTAGGAGGCATGGTGTGAATCTCCCTGTAAGAATTCTCGAGTAAGAAAATCTGGAAGTGAATTATCAGTGCCTTTAATGTAAAGCGATTTTAAAATCAAAAACAGAAAGAATAGCTTGCCATCTAGCAAAGATTTGCTTAGAAGCTATATTTTCTACATCTTTAAAAATAATATTTTTGGCAGCTTGACAATCAATACGAAGTAAAAATTCTTGATTTAACAAATCACTTTGAAATTTGGAAATACATAAAACAATTGCTAATAATTCGTTTTTAATAGTGCTATAATTCTTTTGAGTAGGATTCCAGGTACCCGAGGTAAACCTAACTAATTGTTCTTTGTTATTGAGGACTTGTTTAAGAATACCACCATAACCTATATCAGAGGCATCTGTTTCAACTATTTTGAAAGCAGTAGGATTGGCTAGGGTGAGACAAGGCAGGGTTTGAACGTATTGCTTAAGGGTTTGAACGGTCTTAGTATGTTCATTAGACCAAGCAGGAGGGTCTTTCTTAAGACGTTGCCTAAGAGGAGCAGCAATTTGACTTAAATTGGGATAAAAGTCAGAGACATAATTGAGACTTCCTAAAAACCTTTGCAATTGATTTTTATCTTTAATTTCATCAGGAAATTTATTAGCAAATTGGATAGATCTTTCAATAGGGGTAATTGTACCTTGATAAATATAATGTCCTAAGAACCTGACACGAGTTTGAAATAAACTAATTTTCTTTGCAGAAAGAACTAAATCAGTGTGTTTAACAATTTTGAAGAATTGTTCAAGATGTGTCCAGTGTTGAATAATAGAATTAGAAAAAATCAAAACATCATCAATATAAACAATTGTGAATTGAGAATGGGGATTGAAAATATCATTCATAATTTTTTGAAATTCAGAAGGAGCATTTTTTAAACCGAATGGCATTACATTCCATTCATAATGTCCAAAAGGTAAAGTAAATGCAGTTTTATATCGATCTTGTTCAGCTAATTGAATTTGCCAAAAACCAGATTTCATATCAAATTTTGAGAAGATTTTTGCATGACAGAGACGTTGAAGAAGATCTTTTTTATTGGGAATAGGATACCGAATCCATTGAAGGGCATCATTTAGAGGTTTATAATTAATTACTAAACGGGGAGCACCTCGTTCAATCTCAGCATTTTTATAAACATAAAAGGCAGCACAACTCCATGGAGATCTACTAGGGCGAATTAATTTTTTATCAAGTAAATCCTGAATTTCTTTTTTACAATATTCAAAAAGTTCATGGTTCATTTGGATTGGTCGAGCTTTGGTAGGAATTTTGGCATCAGAAAAATCAGAAGCATAAGGTAAAGTAACAACATGTTTGTGCCTAGACCAGAAAGCATTGGGTACATCAGAACAAACTTCTTGTTGTAATTTGGTTAAAAATTTACCGATGGCTAATTGTAAAGTACCATTTTGTAGGCTACGTTCAATTTGAGTATTAATTTTTTCTTCTTTTAAAAATAATAAGTGTTTCTCTTTTCGAATGATAAGATTGAGAGTTTTATGGGAAATAGCAAAATTTTTTAAAGTATTGAGATCTTTGGTACGAGGAGGACTTACAAAGGGGAAAATAATTTGATGATTATTAAGAGTAGTAGTGATACCTTTAGTAGTAACTTGAAAGGGTTGTAGAAGACTAAGGAAAGGGGTCCCTAATATAACTTCTCTGGAAAGGTTTTTGACAAGGACAAAAGGAGTTTTGATACATACATTATTATTGCAAATATGAGCAGTAGAAAGTTTATATTGTATTTGGAGTGGAGTTCCACTAGCAGTAGAGAGACGTTCACGTGTTTTTTCAAAATATTTAGTAGGGATCAAACCTTCTTGAATACAATTAAGATCTGCACCAGAGTCAAGAAGGGCAATAGTGTCAAATCTAAATTCTTGATTAACAACAATAGTAATTTTGACATTCCATTTTTGATAAGAGATTTGGGAAAGTAAGAAAATATCTGTAGGATTGGGAATATTAGGTTGGCTAGAAGAAGAGGAAGAGTGTTGAAGTAATAACACTTGATTCTTAAGATTATCAAGATCAATTTTGGAAATATTATGTTCAAGTTTTAAATCACGTAATTCTTTCTTCACAGAGTTGATTTCAGTTTGTAAGTCTTTGAATAGTTATAGGGGAAGACTTAGAAGTTTGATCAAATCTTTTGAGAATATCATTAAGATTATAAGGGTTATTTAGTAATGAAATATCTTGGGTAGGTTTGTCAGCAGAAGTTAAACTTTGTTTAAGTTGGAGTAAATAATCCTTTTTAACTTGAGGATCAGAAATTTTATCTATAACATCAAGAAGTAATTCTTGTTCTTTTGTAATAACATTAATAGTACGTGTGGTTGGACATTGACAATTGGTTTTTATAATTTGGTCAGGTTCAGGGGAAGAAGAAGAAGTATGAGATTTGTCTTCGTCAGAAGAAGATTGGGATACAATTTCATCTATTTGTAATGCATCATCAGAGAGGGAAGGATTATCAGAAGCATCAGAGTTTAAGAATAAATGCATAAGTTGTTGTTTAAGTGTTTCATCAATATCTAAGGAATTAATTTTTTGATTCATTCGACACTGATTTTTATAATGGCCAATTTTACCACATTTGTAACATGTGGGGACTTTTTTGGTGTGTTTAGAAACATGTTTAGGTTTAGATGGAGAAGTTTTAACAGGAAGTTGTGCATGGGGTTTCTGGTAAAAAACATTTGAACTTGGTTTGAGTTTTCGAAAGAATCGTCGTGCAGAAGTAGTGCGAGGTTTACGTCGGGAAGGGGGTATGATTTGTGTGGTATTTTCAAATCCAAATTGTTGGCAAAATGTACCTAATTCTCGTTTGGAAGTGGCTAAATCCTTTTGTAATTGTTGGTTAAGTTTGAAGTTGGTACAAAGTTCAAGACCTTGGGTTTGAATGGCATTAATTAAGTCTCCGTAAGTAAGTTGTTCATAAGGGACAACGCCATTGTTGTTTTCTTTGAGTTTGTCTTTGACTTTTTGAGAAAATAGTTTGGGAAGACCATCTAAAAATTTTTCTTTCCAATGTGTTTGACGGCAATCATCACGTAACATAACTTTAGTTAAGAAAACATCTTTATACCAACGGAAATCTTGAAGTTTTGGACATCTAAGATTATTGAGGATTTCAGAGGTAACAGCTTGGACTTTGGAAGGACGCCCTAAGAAGTGTCTAGAAATGGAAAAGATAAGGGTACTAACTGCATCCTCAATTGTTTGATTGTCTTCAGTTTTGATGGGTGTACCATTTGAATCAGTTTTGATTGCAGTAAGGATTTGAGTACGTTCACTAGAGGTGAGAAAATGATCCCACCATCCTTTAAGATGACCAGTAAAACCAGCAACTAAAGCTTGAGCAACAGCAAAATCAGAAGATTTTTGTTTAGTTTTGTAAGCTAAAGCCACCATTGTCATTTCTTGGAGTTTGTTGAGAATATGATATTCAGTCATACCATCAAAATTCCATTCATAAATGGTACCACCATGATAAGCAGCTTGAGTGAATTGATTTCTTTCTTCATATTGCATATCAGGAAGAGTAGGACGAGGATAATAATTTTTAGTGTTATTGGATTCATAGCGGTTTTGAAATTTCCATTTTTGTTTTTTATTCTGGGTAGCATTAAGTTCTAAAGGTTGGGAATCATTCATGGTTTGTTCAATCTCTTCAACTTCAGAAAGGGTTGGTTGAGATAAAGTATTAAGAGTTTTAGAAGTAGATGGAGGTGTGTCAGGTGCAGTGACAACACGGAGAACATGATCAAGTTGTGCAAGTTTATGATCAATTTGAGAAGAAAAGTCTTGATTACGTAATTCATTTTGAAGATGTGAAGGGACTTCATGTGGTGTAAATAGAGGGGTTTCAGTAGTGGTGAGTGTAGTGACGTGATCTTTGCTGATAAAGTTTTCTACACGAGTTAATTGGTCACCTATAGTTTTAAGTGTTTGATTTGTAAAATTATTTTGTTGTAAAATATTAGAAATATCTTTGGCATTAGGAGGTGAAGTATCAGGCTTAAGTTTGAAAGGGGAGGCAGTAATAATACTAGATCGGTGTTGAATATGAATTTCTTCTAGAGGGGGATGAATAGAAGGTTTAATAATATCGTTGGAAGTAACCCATTGGTTTTCAGTAGTGGTAATAACATTAAGTTGGTCAAAATAATTAGAATAATATTCAAACCAATCAAAGAAACTTAAATAAATTTTGTTATTTTGAACAAACTGATAATATTCTTCACGTATAGGAAGGCGAGCAATTTCATCAAAGGTTTTTAAAAACCAATTCTTCTTTTGTATATTTTGGGGAGAATTAAAATCACGAACTAAAATAGATTTGTCAAAATTAAATTCTTGTTCTATCATATTTATTTGAGGATCAAGAGGAGGATCTGGAAGCATTTGAGATAGTGTGGGAGATTGGGGAAAATCATCTTGTGTATAAATAGGTTGTGCAACATTAGAAGTTGTGACAGATTGTAAGACAGGAGATCTAAAATGCATTGAAGAAGAAGGAACAGAGGAAAAAGAACTCCTAGGTGGGAAAGATTGAAATTGAGTGCTAGCAGATGATCCAACATCTGAGAATCGTGGTCGAGATGACCCTGCCGTAGTATTGGTGAATTTGATACGAACACTGCCATCAGTGCTTTCATGAATATATTCTAAATTTTTGTTTTCTATGGTTGTAGATGGAACTTCATTGTCTAAAGTCCATTCTAATGGGAGATTAACATCTTCCCAGCGTATGGTCTTGGGAGTACTAATATTGGAGTCACTATTCGTATAAATAAGGAGTGTTTCGCCTTTGGGGCTTGTGATCTTACAACGTGGATCTATAAGTGTAGTCATGGCTTTGAGGTGAATTCGATAAATAATGGAAAAAGGGATATTGCCTGGTCCTAAGTCATAACCAGAAGTTTTAATTTTAAGTGTGAGGACTTTAAGAATACCAGTATCTTGGAGACATACAGCATATCCGGGATAACAATCAAAATGGACAGGCCCACTATAAAGGCTTGTTTCAATTAAACCCAAGGTACTGTTGATAAATGTTGTGTGTCTTTTATCTTGTAAAGTTAAAAGAATTGCAGTATTTTGACCCTGACGGGTTAAGGGAACAACAGCAACTTGTACTAATCCTAAGTGTAAATAATTGTATTTTTGTTGTTTGTATTTGTTAATAAGATTTTGACTGAGAAGTTGAATTTGTTGAGATGATTCTGTAAAAGGAATTGTTTGTTCAACAGTTTTTATAGTATAATTGGATAAAAATTATAAGGCCATTTCTTATTGGGACTTACAAGGCCATTGGCTCTGATACCAGAAATGGCCTGGCGCCACTACAACAGATGCCAGGTCTATCTCATGTTTATAAACACAGAGCCTCCTCCTGTGTGAAAGAGGGCTGCAAACTCAATCTAAAAATCCTAATTCTCGATATACAGAGCTCGTACACTCCCAAAACCTTAGCTTCCCTAGGTTTTCCAAACTCTAGCTAAACCCTAGCCTCTTATACACTCCTATACACTCTCATACACTTATACACTAGCCTCCAACCCTCTTTTGAAGACTTGAAGGGCTGCAATCTGAAGGTTTGAAGATTGAAGACGAACTATTGAAGATTGAAGCGAAGATTGAAGCAAGACAAGTAAAGCAAAGCGCGCAAAGCTAAGCAAAATAAAGAACACACAAGGTAGGCTTCTTATTTAAATTTTCGCACTTCCCCCCTCTCTCTTCTCTCTCCTAACCCACTTAGGTTTCCTCTATTTTAATCCCCCATCTCTTCCCCCCCCCCCCCCCCCCTCTTCTTTGCATGCTTCAAACAAAGGGATTCCTGGTCCATGTGTAGGATTAGACTATTGGAGGGTCACCGTGTCGGGGGCTTTCTTTTCGTCTAACCGAAGACCACGTGGGTTTGACCCCCTTGATTATGTGGTGAAGCCTTAACCTTGTATGTTCACGACCCCAAATTTGTATTGTACATATCATGATCTTGCATCTCTCCAAAATCGTTCTCAAACTCGTTTTCAAAACTACATTAACAATGTTTTCAAAATTACATCAAAATCTTCTTTTCCAAAATTTGTTTTCAAAATCACAATCCTAGGGTGATTCTAGCCTTTCCATGGCTAGGGTTGCTTTAGAAAAGTGTTATATTTAATGTGACTTTCATGGTCCATATTTTTAAATCTTGTTATTTTCAAAACCACTATCCTAAAGTGGTTCTAGCCCTCTTATGGTTAGAATTGCTTTAGGAAAGTGAGATATTTTATATACATTCCAAAATCTCTTCTCGAAAATCTCCTCCTAAAAATCTCTTTTCCAACATGCTTTCCATAAACTCTCTTTAAATTTCTTTCCAAAATTGTTTTCTAAAAACTCTCTCCAAAAATCTATTTTCCAAAACTTCTCTTTTCAAACTCCTTTCCAAAACACTCTCCTCAAAATTCGCTTTCCTAAAAGCTTCTTCCAAAATTTTGTTTCCAAAACTCTCTCAAAGTTTTACTTTCCAAAAACCTTCTTCCTAAAACTCTTTTCAAATTCACTTTCTAAAAACTCCTCACTAGGATTTCTTTCCAAAAACTCTCTTTTCAAAATCTACCTTCTAGAAACTCCTCTCTAGGATTTCCTTCCCAAAATCTTCCTTTCAAAAACTCACTTTCTGAAAATCCCTTTTCTTGGTGCTCAAGTTAAGCCCTAGAACCACAATTAGGAAACCCTACTTTTCCTTCCCAAAAATATGATTTTCAAACTTACCTTAAAACCTAGGTTTCCAATATCTCCCTTTTCATATCCAAACTATACATATTTTCTACGTCAAAACTATAGTCCTCCAAATCTAGGATTTCCAAACTTCCCTTTCCAAATCCTTATCAAATCCAATCTTCCCGTTTAGGAAACTAGATCCAATCCTCCGTTTTTGGAAACAAAATTAAACCTTCTCTTTTAGAAACAAAATCCAATCCCTTGTTTTAGGAAATAGGAATCTTAACCCTTCCTAGTCAAAATCTTTCCTAATTCAAATCATTCCTAATCTTCTACTTTCCTAAATTTTAAGTTTTCAAAACTTGAACATAAAAATCTTTCCTAAATTTTAAAAATCAAAATTCAAATCTTTCCTAATTCAATCATTTCCTAATTCAAATCATTCCTAATCTTCTACTTTCCTAAATTTTAAGTTTTCAAAACTTGAACATAAAAATCTTTCCTAAATTTTAAAACTCAAAATTCAAATCTTTCCTAATTCAATCATTTCCTAATTCTATCCATTTCCAAATCTTAACTTTCCAAATTTAAGTTTCCAAATACTTCTTAAACTTAAACCTTTCCTAACTTCAAGTGTTTTCTAAAACTCAAATTTTGAAACTTTCTAAATTTTAAACTTTCCTAAATTTCAAATCTTTTCAAATCTAAAACTTTTCTAAACTCAAAATTTTCTTAATTCAAAACCTTCTTAAAGTTGAAACTTTCTTAATTCAAATCTTTCCTAAACCAAAACTTTCCTAAGTTAAAACCTTCTTAAATTGAAACTTTCTTAAAACGAAAATTTTCAAAAATGACACTTTCTTAAATTGAAACTTTCCTAAAACGAAACTTTTTAAAAATAACACTTTCTTAAATTGAAATTTTCCTAAGACGAAACTTTCCTAAAATGACACTTTCCTAATTTGAATCTTTCTTAATTCGAAAATTTCCTAAATCTTCCAAGTCCAACATTCGAGTCAAATCTTTTCTAAAATCTTTCCAAGTCAAGTCCAGTCCTTCTTTTCTAAGTTCCTAAGTGTAGGTTTCCTGAAACCAAGTCTTTCAAAACCAATCTTTTCAAATCTTCCAGTAAAAGTCCAAATTTCCCTACTCTTTCAATTCCAATCCAAATTCCAATTTCAACTCTTTTCCAAATCAACTCTTCTATTTTCAATCGGACTCTTGTCCAAACTACGACTGACCTAATTCCTCCAAAAGGATACGTAGGCAACCTTCATGGGTACGGTCACAACATTTTTCAAGTTTCTATTTTCACAAAATCTTTCCAAATCTCCAATCTATTTTCAAACTTCCAATTTCAAATTTCTATTTCCAAATCTCTATTTTCAATTTCCAAAACCTTCTTTCCAAATTCAAACTTCTATCTCTTCCTTTTCAAATCAAATCAATTTATTTCCAAATTTATTTTTCAATTCTCTTTTCTTACACTTGTATATCATTCATCATATTAGTTTCTTTTAAAAAATTCAATTCTAAAGTGGATAGGATTGAACTATAGTTAGTTGAAGACTCTCATAGGTGAATCTAGCGTAGATTGACATGTAGGTATCGAAAGGGCGGGGTAGGGTGATGGCTTAATGCGTCTTCCTTACACGTAACCAACCTCCGAACTTAGATCATTGTTTTCGAAAGACCAAACGAAGTTATTTTTCTAAAAAAGGCTTAATATTTTCTAAAGGTTGCTAAATAGCCTGTTTTCTTAAAAAACCCTCTCTTAAGAAGATATTTTCAAAATCGTTTTCCAAAACCCTAAGTGTAGTTTTCGGATTATGCTTAATTTATAGGTGACCTAACTCACCTTAATCAAGTTAGGTGGCGACTTCAAACTTTTTCCAAAATCCCTTTTTCAAATCTATTTTCAATTCAAACATAGTCGACCTCATTCTTCTAGGAGGGTGAGTTCTAACAAGAGAGTACATCATTTTTCCTGCTTGTGTGTGTATTCCTTAAGTGCAAAAAATCTGGGCGCGACAGTCATATGACAGAACTTGCCTATTGGCCATGACCCGTTTACCAAAGGATGAGATACCTTTGGAAACCAACTCTTCACAGACCGTCAGAGTGATGGAAAAACTCAAAACCCAAGTCAACACCAGTGCCTGCTAACCCACTCCGGTGAAAAAGGACTAAACTGCCCCTAGGGCCATTTCCGACACATTTCTAGAGAAAGTACCTAAGTCCTCAGAATGGTAAATCCACCCTTCTGAGATCATTCCAAAGACGATCTGGTATGTTTAAGTGCCTTCCAATCGGTTCTGGGCCAATTCTGGGACTATTCGATGACCATTTTACCCTTAGGCATCCGAATGCCTCCGGGAACCACACCGACTCTGGGTATCGAACCGGTAATGTCCCGAGAATGCTTCTAATTGTATTCTCGACCTTCCAATACCTTTTCGGATCATTCCAAGTCAATTCTGTTAACCCGATGTGAAATGACCGTTTTGCCCTTGGTGGGCCAATCACCTTTTTCAACCACACTAGCTCTGAGTATTAAACCAACACTCCTTTGGAACACTTTGGATAGTGTTTCCAACCTTCAAGTCCTCTAATGAGCCATTCTGATTCCATTCAGATGGTTTTCCAGTCTAGTTAATCGTTTTGCCCCTAAAAGCTCAGTTTACAATTCCGATCCTGTTTTTCAAGTTCATTACCCCTACGACACTATTTTAGGGGTTTCTACCCATTTTTGGCCTTCCAGACTATTTGCAGCCTTTCAAAACATTTCTGGACTTTCCAGAGTCACTCCTTGTAAAGCCAAGCCAAAAAATTCATGATAGTCACTAGAACAGGTGCCCAAATTTTCTGCCTTGCTTATTAAAGGTTGAAGATATGTTTCTTGTTGCCTTAAAAAGTTTTCTAAGTGGCGCCATGTCAAAAAATGGCCTAGCACCAGTGTATTTTTAAGCCTTGCGCCACTACAATAGGAGCTAGGTCAATCTTTTGTCTATAAATACGGAGCCTCCTCCTGCACGAAAGAGGTCGGCAATCTAACTCCAGAAACTCTGTCTCTTGATATGCAGACCTCAAACTCTTTCTAAACCCTAGCTTTCTTAGGCTTCTTCAAACCTTAGCCCCCATACACTTTAATCCTAGCATACATACACTTAATACGCACCTATACGAGCCTCCAAGCTGACCATTGAAGACTCAACGTGCTGTAATCTTGAAGCTCTCGAAGATCAAAGTAAAGTAAAGCAAGAAAATCAAAGAAGACACATGTAAGCACCCCATTTTTGCCGGCTCGGCGATCTCCGGCTCGACCGGGTTCGGTTTCCAACATTACAACACATGCAAGCTCAAGATGAGCCTTTCAATCTCGAATCCAGCCAATTAGTCACTTCTCGGGTCCACAAGGATCTGTTAGAGCCTTAAGCACCATTATTCCAGGCAGTTTACCGGACCGGGCAGTCCCGGAAACTAACGCCATCCAGGTAGCTTCCCGGGATGGGGCGATCTCGGGGACCAACACCTCGTCAAAAATTCTAGACGGTTCACTTTTGGCGCCTGCTAGCCCACCAATGTAGAATGTCCATCATTCAGTAGTTCTCCGGGACCAGGCGCTCCCGGAGACCAACGCCACCCTTCTAGGTAGCTTTTTGGGACCAGGCGTTCTTAGGAACCAACACCACCCTTACAGGTAATTCTCTAAGACCGAGTGTTCTTGGAGACCAACACCACACAGGTAGTTTTTCAAGACCGGACGGTCTCGGAAACCAACACCTAGGTCAACACCGGCACCTGCTAGCCCGACTCGGTGAAAAATGACCAAACCTACCCCTTAGGCCTCCAGGCACGTTTTGGAAAAGTTTAAAATCCCTCAAAACGATAAATCCATTCTTCCACAATGTTGTCAAACCATCAGGCGTCCCCCGCACGCCATTTGGTCCAAATCCGGTCCTATTCCGACTCACTCTGGTCAAAATGACCATTTTGCCCCTAAACGCCTCAGTACGGCACAAACCCCGCTGAACGGTAAAAGACTCTCTCAAAACCATTCCTGAACAGCCCTACACGCTTAACACAATATACCAGACCATTCCTGACCATTTCCAGCCAACTCTAGTCAAAATGACCGTGTTGCCCCTGAAAGCCAAAAAATGCCCCGAAACAGCACCGGCCTTGGGATTTCGAGCGGAGGGTCTCACCACACGCCTTTGTTTAAACCAAGGAATACCCTACGATGCTAAACTCACACGACTCAATAAAAGTTCCCTGGAGCGTCTCGCAGACGCTCTGCCCAAATTGCCTTTTCCCCCGATTCCCTAGTTATAACGCACCGTCAACCGACTTGAGAAATGCGTAAATCAGGGAATTCTCGAAAGCTCATCCATGGATCTTTCCATCGATACAGTTTGATCAAATAGATCACCCCCCGAAGCCCTCCATCGTACGGTGTGCAAACCATGACTTTCAGCAACCCCTGAAGCGTCTCACAGACGCTCCGCCAAGGTTAATTTTTTCTCCGATTCCTTAATCAAAACGCACCGTCAAACAACTTGAGAAATGCGTAAATTTAGGAATTCCTGAAAGTATTTCCAGAGTACTTTCCATCGGTACGGTCCGATCGAATAGATCGCTTCTCGAAGGCCTCGATCACATGAAACGAAAACAGCCATTTTCGAACACCCACGGAGCGTATCACAGACGCTCTACAAAAGTATCCTTTTTGGCACACTTCCCAAGATGATATCACTCACCTCCAAACATAATTCAAACTTTTCGAGAATATGAAAGTTCATCGGAAGCACTAGGAGAACATCCCGAGTGCAACCGATTCCCCTAGAACCTTCCCGATTGACTCAATTATCGAGGCAAAGTTTGGACGAACTTTCCCGGTGATGGAGCGTATGCTACATGCGCTCAAATTTTGATCAGATCGACTGACTTTCGATCAACGGTCGAGATTTAACCAGTACACAGGGTGCCACATGTTATTCTGGCTATGGAACAGTACCTGCGCATGTCCTACATGAGCAAGGCCAAAATTTGGCCATGCGCATGTGCAAGGTCTATTCCAGATTGCCTATAAATAGAGGCCTCCCCCCTTACATATTCCAGGTCCAAAATTGATACGAAACTCTGCTGAATTCACTCCAGAAACTCGAATCTCTACATATATTCCTCCCCTCCAACACTTAGGCTAGATTCTACCCCTCTTAAGCCTATACACTCCATATACAAGGCCTCATACACACTTACACACTCCATTCTAGCCTCTCAAGCCTTCTTGAAGTCACTCAATCTCCAATCAAGACATCCATTGAAGACTACAAATATGTTGAAGGCAAAAGGTGGTATTCCTTTTACATTTATGCTCTCCCCCACTCTTCTCTTCTCCCTCCGAGCCTACTTAGGCTATTCTCTATTTTAATCCCCATCTTTAACCCCCCTTTCTTGCATGCTTGAGCCAAGAGGGCTCTTAAATCATGCCTAGAGAAAAGCAAGTGAGAGCCACCGTGTAGGGGGACCTCTCACTAGCCTACCTTAAGATGGTATGGCCTAGGAGCCCCTTTTTTTGTGGTGTAGCCTAAAAGCCTTGTATGTAAATCATGACCCCTTGCATATTCCTATTTTGATCATGTCTTGTATGCTTGGCTTCATTTTATGCTTATTGTCATACTCCACAATGCTTACATTGCTCGTAATTTTATGCCATTTTAAAGCTCTACATTTCTTTCAAAAATTGTTCCAAGAGTTGGCCCCTTGAAGTCTAGGATGAGACCTTATTAGTCATGCCTAAAAAAATCCCTCTCTACCCCCTAATTCACACTTTTGCATCATTGCATTTCAACTTGCACAAAAGTTACTTTCAAACTCCCTAGTTTTCAAGGTTTCCATTCTCTCAAATTTAGTGGCTAAAGCGGCCCCATGGAACCCTCTCTTGAGTGGTCTCCCTTTATATTGGCCATAAGAGCTCTAAATTGTTAGAATGACTCCATTTTCTCTTTATGCTTGCCTAAGAATAATGTTCAAACTCTTTGAATTCTATGGTTTCTATTCTCTCAAGTTTAGTGGTTGGAATGGCCCCATGGAACCCTCTCTTGAGTGGTCTCCCTTTTGTTTGGCTATATGAACCCTCTCTTGATGGAATGGTCCCCATGAAAAGTGATTTTCAAAATTCTTCTCAAAAGATGACTTTCAAAAATGCATTCTCTCCATCTTTGAACCAAAAATGATTTTCCAAAAATTATCATCATCATGTTGAATTTTAAAACCTCCACTTTTGTCAAGATAAAGGTTATAATGGCTATAAGGAAACCTCCCTTGGAATGGTCTCCAATCACCAACCATATAAACCATACTCTTAGCTAGAGTCAAAATTTTCATAGAAATGATCTTCATAAAGATTGCCAACCAAAGTCCATTGCATATCATGTTTTGTTTTCAAAACTCTCTCCAAGAATGCATCAAAACAACTTTCAATACCACTCTCCAATCTAACCTTAGGTTAACTTGACCCTAGTTACCAAACCCTAGGTTAACTTGACCCTAGTTACCAAACCCTAGGTTGACTTGACCCTAGTTGTCCAACCCTAGGTTAACTTGACCCAAGTTTACTCACCTTAGGTTAATTTAACCCTAGTTGGTTAACCTTAAGTCTTCTTAACCTTAGGTCAACCTAACCCAAGTTAGTTAACCTTAAGTTCCCCCTAACCCTAGGTTAACCCAACCAAGGTTAATACACTTCAAGGTTCCAACTCTTGAACCCTTTTTTCAAATGATCATTCAAACTTTCAAATTATCCTCATAACCTATTCCTCCAAAACCTCCTACCCCAGGACTTCAATAACCCAACTCCATAAACTCTTCCAATGTTCTTACATTCCCTCTTCAAGACTTTTCCAAAAGTGTTTTCAAAGAGTCACAAACCTAAGGTATCCCTAGCCCTCTCATGGTTAGGGATTCCGAGTACAAGTGATAAATCAAGAACAATCTCTAAGGTTATCCATATTAGGATTCCAAACACTTAGCCATTTTCAAAATCACTTTCAAAAACTAATTCATCAAAACATTCTAAAGTCATGCCTCCAAGGTTTTCAAAACAAGATTTCAAAAACACTTTCAAATTCTCTCGAGTCATGCTAAAGCATTTTTCCAAAACCCCCTTAAAGTTAATCCAAAAACATTTTCAAAACACTCCACCACCCAATTTCAAGTCAAAACTTCTAAGACTCCAAAGAGTCTTCAAACTTCCAAAGACCTCAAAGTGTCTTAACATTTCCCAAAGACCTCAAAGTGTCTTAACATTTCCAAAGATCTCAAAGTGTCTTAAACTTTCCCAAAGACCTCAAAGTGTCTTAAGCTTTTCCAAAGACCTCAAAGTGTCTTCAAACCTTCTAAAGGCCCTAATGCACCGATTTTTCATCGGGCTCTTGCCCGAACTACGAATGACCTAATTCTCGCCAAATGAGATATGTAGGCAACCTAAAATGGTGTGGTCATAAATTTTATTTCAACTCCAATCCCTTTTTCAAAAATTCCAATCAATTCCAAGATTCTATTTCAAACTCCTTCAAAACCCTTATTATTTTCAAATTTCTTTAAGAAACTTGCGTCATGCATCATCCATCCGAAAAGTGATGACTAGACCCCATTTTCAAAATTCTAAAAGTGGATATTAAGTGGACAATAGTAACCGGTTATTCTAGTGAGTGAACAAAGGGTGATTAGACATGTAGGTACTGAAAGGGCAGGGTAGAGTGATGATCTTAGGATATCTTCCCTGCACGTAACCAACCCCCGGACCATAGATTTCTGTTTCCGAAAGACCAAAATGGAGTTATTTTCAAAGAGGGCTTAATCATTTCAAAAGGTTGCCAAACAACCTATTTTCCTAAAAATCCTCTCTGGAGGGAGTTTTAAAAAACCCTTTTTTAAAAAAACTCTAAGTTTAATCTTCAGATTAACGCTTAGTTCTAGGTGCCCTAACTCACCTTTATCAAGTTAGGTGGCGACTCCTATTTTTCTAAAAAGCCCTTAGTCAAATCAATTTTCAAACCTAGTCGCACTTGTCCTTCTAGGAGGATGAGTTCTAGTGACAGAGTTCCGTGCTTTAGGGTCTCCGAGCCGAAAGGACTTTGGACACCTCAAAAACCGGGGCGGTACAACACAAGGTTGGTTTTTTATATACATTTACGTGATTCTCCTCTTCTCTCTTCTCTCTCCTAATCCACTTGGGTTTTCTTCTATTTTAATCTCATATCTTCTTTCCCCCCTTTCTTGCATGCTTGAAACAAGAGAATCCCCAATTCATGTGTAGAAAGGATGGTTGAAAGTCAATATGTCAGGGGCTTTTTTCTAATCCAACCTTAGACCATGTCGATTCGGCCCCCTTTATTATATGGTGAAGCCAACCTTGTATGTTCACGACCCTACTTGTATTGTGCATACCATACTCATGCATCTCTTCAAAATTGTTTTCAAAACTTGCATCAAAAATCTCTTTCAAAAGTTGCATTAAAAATCTCCTCTTTCAAACTTGTTTTCAAAATCACAATCCTAAGATGATTCTAGCCGGTCCATGGTTAGGGTTATTTTAAGAAAGTGTTACATAAGTTTTGGGTGTAAACCCTAAAATTGTTTTTGTTAAAACCATAATCTTAAAGTAATTCTAGCCATTCCATGATTAGAGTTGCTTTAGGAAAGTGTTATATTTAATGAGACCAATATGGTCTATATTTTCAAATCTTTGTTGTTTTCAAAACCACAATCCTAGAATGGTTCTAATCTTCCTATTGTTAGAGTCGTTTTAGGAAAGTGAGATATTTTTAGAGACTTGCAAAAGTCCATATTCCATTCTCTCTCCAATTTTCTTTTCAAACTTACTTTCCAAAGCTTTAATTCTCTCTAAAATCTCTTTTCAAATCCACTTTCTAAAACCTCTTTTCCAATATACTTTTTAAAAACTCCCTCCAATCTCTTTTCCAAAATTGCTTTCCAAAAACTCTCTTTAAATCTCTTTTCTAAAAACTCCCTTTTCAAAGTTCTACTTTCCACAATCTATTTTTCTTGAAGTCCAAGTCAAGCCCTAGAGCCAATAATTAGAAAACCCTAATTCCCACTTCCTTTTACACATTAAATCTTAGATTTCCAAGATCCATTTTCTACACCAAAATCATAAACTTCCAAATCTAAGATTTCCAAAACTCCATCTTTCTAATTCCATACCAAATTTAGGAAATCAAATCAAATCCTCCGTTTTTTCAAACAAAATCAAATCATCTCTTTTTGAAAATCTAATCTTTTATTTTAGGAAATAGAAATCAAACATTTTCTAATTTCAAATATTTCATAATCTCAACCTTTTCTAATTTTATACCTTTCCAAATCCCAACTTTCTAAGGGCTGAATTTTTCAATCTTTCTTAAACTCAAATTTTTCTAAATCTTAACTTTTCAAAACTCAAACTTACAAACCTTTCCTAAATTCAAACTTTCCAATCTTTCTAAATCTAAACATCTCTTAGTTTTTAAACTTTCCAATTCCAAATCTTTCTAAAATTTTAAAACTTTCTAAATACTAAACCTTTCTTAAATCAAAATTCCAAATTCAAATCTTTCCAAAATCAACTCTTTCTAAAATGAAACTTTCTAAATTCAAAACTTTCCTAATTTGAAACTTTCTAAATTTAAAACTTTCCTAAGTTGAAACTTTCTAAATTCGAAACTTTCCTAAGTTGGAACTTTCTAAATTCAAAAGTTTCCTAATTTGGCACTTTCCTAAAATGAAACTTTCCTATTTCGAAACTTTCCTAATTCAAAGATTTTTTAAAAATTCAATCTTTCTTAAATTCCAACTTTCCAAATTTTTCCAAAGTCAAATATTCAAGTCAAATATTTTCCAACTATTCCAAATCATATCTTTCTTAATCTCAAGTCTTTCCAAAATCTTATTTTTCCTAATTCTAGGTTTTCTAAAGCCGAACTTTCTACAATCAAACTTCTTAATTCCAAATTAGGTATTTTCTAATGCGTGTTTCAACCCTAGATTACCTAAGTCCTAGGATGTCTAAATCCTAGTTCAACCCTAACCCTAAAGTTAGGAAGTTTCTAACTCTTTTTCAAAAACTCTTTTCTAAAAACCAAGATGGTTTTCAACTTTCAATTAAGGTCTACATGTTTTCAAAATTCCTTTTTTCTAAACTAAGTCCAATTCCAATCTTCCATTCTAAGTTCCAAATCAAACACCTTTTCAAATTAAATCTTCTATTTTCAATCGGACTCTTGTCCAAACTACGACTGACCTGATTCCCAACAAAGGGATACGTAGGCAACCCTCATGGGTGCGATCACAACCTTTTTCAAACTTCTAATTCCATGATCTATTTCAAGTTTCTAATTCTAAAGTCTATTTTTAAATCTCAAATTTCAATTTTTAAAACATTATCTTAAAATCAAATCAAGTCTTCTCAAATCTATTTTCAGAATCAAATCAAATTCTTACACTTGCATGTCATGTATCATGTCAAACTTCTTTTTAAAATTATTTTCTAAAGTGGATAGTTTTGAACAATTGTTAATCAAAGATTTCGAATTAGTGAACCTAGGGTAAACAAACATGTACGTACTGCAAGGGCGAGATAGGATGATGGCTTACTGCATCTTCCCTATACGTAACCAACCTCCGAACCTAGAATCACTGTTTTCAAAGACCAAATGGAGTTATTTTCAAAAAATGGCTTAAATCTTTCTTAAGGTTGCCAAACAACCTATTTTCTTAAAAATCCTCTCTTGAGGAAGTTTTTAAAATCTTTTCAAAAACCCTAGGTGTAATATTCAGATTCTCCTTAGTTTTGGGTGACCTAACTCACCTTAATCAAGTAAGGTGGTGACTGCAAATTGTTTTCCAAGAGCCCTTATTCAAAATCAATTTCAAATTCAAACCTAAACACACTCATTCTTCTAGGAGGATGAGTTCTAACGAGAGAGCACTATGTTTCTCTCACTTGTCTTTTTCTAAGCGTCAATATACAGTATATGCAATTCAAGGAAAAAGAGGTACAAAAAAAGAAAATAGAGAAAAGAAACAGTGACACAAGTCCTATCCCCTTACTCCTAGCAAAGTCTAACCTAATTAATTCTCAAAGGTTTCCCAACTTGTTCCTTTAAAAATTTATTTTCAAAGTCCATTCTGTCAATCATCAAGTTTCTTAAACTTTTTCCTTCAAAAATTTTATTTTCAAAATTAATTCTTAAGGTTCCTTAATTTTTTTTTCCAAAAGCTATTTCAAAATCAAGGCCTAAAGTCATTTTCAAAATCAAATCTCAAAGGTTTCAATCAAAATCCATCTCAAAACTTTTCTAAGCCTCTTCTTCTAATGGTTTCTATTCCAATTCAGTTTCAAGGTTTTCTAAAACTTTTTCCTTCAAAAAGTCTTGCTCAAAATCAATCTTCAAAGATTTTCAAAGTTTCAATCCCCAAAACTCTTCCTTCCAAAGTTTATATCAAATTTGAAATTTCCTAAATTCAAAATCTATTTCAAAGGTTTTCTAAACTTTTCCTTCAAAAGTTTTATTCAAAATTCCTTTTCAAATGCTTTTCTAAGCTTTTCTTTCAAAAAATTTTATTTTAAGACCCCCTAAGTTTCTCGGGGTCTTCTATGCTAAAAAGGTTCCCTCCTTCAAAGGTTTTATATATTTTTCCTTCAAAAAAATTTTATTTTAAAAATTTGCTAACTTTTTTTCTAATTTCAAAAAATTTTGGCAAAGTCTCATTTATAAATAGTCCCTACAATGCCCAAGATGAAACAACAGAACACAAGTCGTGCGCCCCACAGCATCATAATCACGTAGCACTAACACACATAAAACAATCTGTGCACATTTTTAGAATTTTTAAATTTTCTAATATATGTTCTATTTTTCAAAAATCCAATAGTTGTCGAAATTTTCACAAAATCTCTCAAAACTACTTCAAATATTTTCTAAAATATTCTTATATTTCTCTAAATATCAAACTCAAATAATTCCATCAATTTCTCCTATGTCCCAGGACCGAACTTGCCTCTTGGCCATAACACGTTTACCAAAGGACGAGATACCTTTGAAAACCAACTCATCACAAACTATCAGAATGGTGAAAACACTTAAAATCTGGGTTAACAACAGTGCCTGCTAACCCATTCTGGTGAAAAATGACCAAACTGCCCCATGGCCCCTTTTGGCACGCTTCTTGAGAAAGTACTTAAGTCCTCATAGTGGTAAGTTCACCCTTCCATGATTGTCTCAAAGACAATTTGGAGTGTTTCAGTGCCTTCTAGTAACCTCCGAATCAATTTTGAGAGCATATGATGAAAATAACCGTTTTACCCCTAAGCATCTGATTGCCTCTAGGAAACATACCGACTCTAGGTATCAAACTGGTTATCTCCCAAGGATGCTTCTCATAGTATTCCTAATCTTTTAATGCCTTTCAGATCATTTCGAGTCTATTCCAGCAAGCCCAGTGCAAAATGATCATTTTATCCCTGGTGGGTCAGTTGCCTTTACCACCCACACCAGCTTTGGGCATCAAATCAGAAACCCCTCGGAACACTCTCGATGTTATTTCCAACCTTCAAGCCTCCTCACGGGTCACTTCGTATCCATTCTAATGTTTTTTCAGTTCAAATGATTGTTTTACCCCTAATGGGCCAGCAGCCTTCTCAAATATTTCAACATTGTTTCTTAAGTTTGTTACCTTTGGGCCACTCTTTCAAGGGTTCCTGTCTATCCCCAGCCTTCCAGATCATTCCTAGATTTTTTGGAGTCGCTCCTAGTGAAGCCAAACCAAAAATTGCATGATACTCACTAGGACAGGCCCTAAATCTTTTGTCTTGCGTCCCAAAGGTCAACAAATACGTTTCTTGCCACTTTAAAACTTTTCTAAGTGGCCAGTGCCACTCCTAGTGGCGCCAGGGTTAAATTGCACTAGCACCACTACAATAGGCGCCAGTTCTTATTTCAATTGCCTATAAATACAGACCCTCCCCCTGCATAAAAAGGATCCTCAAACTCAGTCTCCCTGAAAGAAAAAGCTCGAATTCTCTTAAAACCCTAATTCTCTCAAGTCTCTTCAAACCCTAGCCTCCATACACTCAAAGCTTAGTTTCAAATATACCCTATATACTCAAATGTAAGCCTCAAAACATCCATTGAAGATCAAGTGTTACATCTTCAAATCTCTCAAAGTTCAAGTTAAGTAAAGCAAACAAAGCAATCAAAGGAGGAAGAAGACAAGGTTGGTTTTCTATTTACTTTTATGTAATCCCCTTCTCTCTTCTCCCTTCTAACCAATTTGGATTTTCTTATAATTTAATCCTCATCTTCTACCCCTTCTTCTTGCATGCTTAAAACAAGGGACTCCCCAATCCATGCCTAGGAAAGATTATTAAAGGTCACCGTGTTGAGAAATTTCTTCAAGTTCGACTTAAGACGGTGTGGGTTCGGTCCCCTTAATTATGTGGTAAAGCCCAACCTTGTATGTTCACGTCCCTATTACATTGTGATTATCATGTTCATATATTGCATCCAAAATTGTGTTCAAAGTTGTTTTCAAACTTGCATCAAAGTTCTTTTTCAAAACTTGTATTCAAAACTTCCTTTTTTCAAACTTGTTTTCAAAATTACACCCCTAAAATGATTCTAGCCATTCCATGGTTAGGGTTGTTTTAGGAAAATATTACATTCAATATGACCATCAAGTTCCAAATTTTGGGTTCAAACCCTAAATTGTTTTTATCAAAGCCACAATCTTAAGATGATTCTAGCCATTTCATGATTAGGATTGTTTTAGGAAAGGTGTTACATTCAATGTGATCATTATGGTACATATTTCAAATCCTAGTTGTTGTCAAAATCACAACCCTAGAATGGTTCTAATCTTCCCATGGTTAGAATCATTTTAAGAAAGTGAGTTATTCAAAAGACTTGCAAAAGTCCATATTCAAACCTTTTTTTCAAATAGTTTTGCAAATTTACTTCCAAAAAACTCTTTTCAAATATCTACTTTACAAAAACTCTTTGTCTTGAAGTCCAAGTCAAGCCCTAGAATCCATGATTAGAAAACCCTAATTCCTTTCTTGAAATCATCACTTTCAATTTTGCCTCAAATCATAGGTTTCCAATTATTTTCTACATCAAATCATAGATTCTCAAAACCCTTTTTCCACCAAATCGTAGATTTTCAAATCAAAGATTTTCAAAACTCAACCTTTCCAACTCCATGTCAAATCAAATCTTCCAATTTTGAAAACCAAATCAAATTCTTTAATTTTGGAAACAAAATCAAATCATCTATTTTTAAAAATAAAGTCCAATATTCAACTTCGGGAAATAGAAATCAAATATTTTCTAATTCCAATCTTTCCTAATTTCAAATATTTCTAAATCCCAACTTTCTAAATTTCAAACTATCAAATCTTTCTTAATTTTAATCTTTCCTAACTTCAATCTTTCTTAAATTCAAACTTTTAAACCTTTCTTAATTTCAAACTTCAAAGTCTTTTTAAATTTCAAATCTTTTTAAGTTCAAATCTTTCTAAATTTATAACTTTCCGAACTCAAATCTTTCCAAAATCAACTCTTTCTTACAAAGGAAACTTTCCTTATTTGAAAACTTTCCTAAAATGGAACCTTTCTAACTCAAAGCTTTCTTAAGTTCAAGTTTTCCAAATTTTAACTTTCCAAATTCCTCTAAATCAAAATTTTCCAAATCAAGTTAAATCTTTACAAGTCTTTTCCAAATCAAGTGTTTCTAAATCAAATCAAATCCTTTCCTAATATTTCTTAAATCTGACTTTACTAGTTCGAAACTTTCTAAAAATAAAACTTTCCTAAAATGGAACTTTCTTAATTCAAAACTTTCTAAAATCAAGCTTTTTCAAAACCAAACTTTTCAAGTACATGTTTAAACCCTAGGTTACATAGATCCTAAGATGTCTAAATCCTAGTTCAACTCTGAACCTTAAGTTAGGAAGCTTCAATTCTTTTCAAAAACTCTTCTTTAAACTTAAGTAGAAATCAAGATGGTTTTAAAACTTCAATCCGAGTCAAGACGATTTCAAAATTCTATTCTAACTTTCCAAAACAAGTCCAAGTTCTACTCCTCAAGTTCAAGTTTAAATCAAATCTCAATTTCAAATCAAAGTTCATTTTCAAATCAAAGTTCAATTTCCAATCATCCAATCAAAGTTCAAATCAAACTCTTTTTATATCAAACTTTTCAAAGGCCTCAAAGTGTCTTTTCAAATCAAACAAGACCCCAAAATGTCTATTTTTAATTGGACCCTATGTCCAAATTACGATTGACTTGATTCCCAACAAAGGGATACGCAGACAACCTTCATGAGTGCGGTCACAATCTTTTTCGAACTTCAAATTCTCTTTTCAAATTTATTTTTAAAATCAAATCCTTTTCTTGTGCTTACATATCATACATCATATAATTCTTTAAAGTGAATAGTATTCTACATTTGGACAAATCAAATATTCTAAATGAGTGAACCTAGGGTGAATAGACATGTACGTATCACAAGCGCAGGATAAGGTGATAGCCTAGTGTATCTTCCCTATACATAACTAACCTCTGAATCTAGAATCACTATTTTCAACGACCAAAACAAAGTTATTTTTAAAAAAGAGCTTAAATCTTTCCAAAGATTGCCAAACAACCTATTTTCTCCACAAAAAAAAAAAAAAAGTCCCTCTCTTAAGGAAGTCTTCCAAAACCTTTTTAAATCCCCTAAGTTTAATCTTCGGACTGTACTTAGTTTTAGGTAACCAAACTTACCTTAACAAAGTTAGTAAGCCCTTATTCAAATCAATTTCTAATTCAAATCTAGTCACACTAGTCCTTCTAGGAGGATGAGTTCTAACGAGAGAGTATCGTATTTTTCTCATAGGTATTTCTCGAGTGTGAAAATTGGGGGGCGATAGCGCCTGAAAATACAATAAGCCATTTAATACGATTTCACTATAAAATTTTATTACTTTACATTTAAATGAACATATCATCGTATCTAATGTGCCTTCGACCCCTGGGTACCCTTTTTTAGTGCGCAGGGTAGAATTCCCAACCTATAGGCAAGTGATGCTTCTATACCATACGATGTAAGGATCATTGTATGCCATAGGCATACAAGAAATCTCGCCGTCAACAACACGGTCCCCCCTATGTCCCTAGTTTGTGATATGTTGATGGTGATAGAGACTCCAATCTATTATGGTCTTTCCCCTCCGCTCTATCTTATGCAAATCCCTCCCGGTGTTTATGTGCTGGGGTATGTACTGTCTCATCCTAAACCGTCGCATAACTCGATCTAGTAGATGGAACTCAACAGTGTCAAAGCACATGAGAGGGAGTGATGCCCTTCAAATGTCACTCCTAAGACGGCAATAGTGCGACAAATAATCCATATAAGCCTTGTATGGGGTCCAAACAAACTGAACAATACAAATTTAGATGGATGTAAATTATGGGGTACAATCAATTATAACGTATAGTGTAAGATGGATGTAAATACATAATTTTAATATAGAACTCACATCCTAGTGTCGAAGTCGGTCCAACTAATCCTGATGAGGACATGGGTGGACACGGGTGGACACGTTTGTCAATAGGAAATTGTCATGCCACCTACCCCCTAATAGTCCAGGGAAAAACTGTACTGTGTCAATCAGTAATGACTGTTGCGAAGCTATATTAGCTATCGCCATCCGCTTGGGTGACATCTGAGGGAATCTCTCATATGCCCAAATCTAATTAATCAAAGATAGAAAATGATAATAATGTCATATGATGGTAAAAATGTAAGAAAAACATACATAGGGAAATATTAAGGATACCTGCAGCAATGTCAAGGGGCCTGCGATCTCAGAACTGGTACTACATACGGCATGACACAACCCCCTCTACAACGATGCACAAACAACACTACCCTAGCTATATTCGCCACTAATATCGAAGTCCGCTAGTAATGGTAAGTAAATAGGCTTGAACAAGGTACCAGAGTGTTTTGGCATCATGACCTTGGCAATAAATATGAGTATAAATACTCTAGGATGACACTGTACTGTGACTTTATCGTATCATCTACAAGTGCCCCAAATCTCTAAGATAACCATTTGATCTTCACCCGATTGTCTTTAAAATGTGGGGGCCGGAGGCAACACTTAAATGATGCACAAAAATAGGGGCCCAACTCCTTGGTGAGGCTACACCGGGGGAACCTATAACAGCCATCCCATCAACCAGAAGCCCATATATAATGGACACATCCTATAAAATAACTGTGGCCTCCCCGACAGGATGGAAAGTGTGAGTCGCCCGGTGCCATCTCTCAACCATGGCAGTGAGCAAAGCATGATCGTACTGTATCCGATCCACATGGTAAACACCATAGAAACTGGCTCTAATAAGATAAGGTATAATACGGGGGTATACGTCGTCAGTGAATAAACACGTGTCCCCTCGACGGCAATTCATAGGCTGAATAACCTGTCAATCAAACAAAAATATTGTGTTATAAGATGGTAGTAGTTGCCAATAAATTTTAATTTATAAACTTTCAATGTGAAATACGTAAAAGTACTAAAAACCATACCTTATGGTCCTACATAGCCTGTGAACGATGATTGCCGTATAAGGTAAGTACAGTAGGACTGATCGGTCCACCATCTTGCTGTTGTGATGTCGTACTAGATGATAGATCTTGATCTTAAGATGATTCTAGTTATTTTGTGGTCAGGGTTGTTTTAGAAAAGTGTTATATTCATAGTGATCATTATGGTCCAAATTCCAAATCCTTGTTTTTTTTCAAAATCACAACCCTATAATGGTTCTAATATTTACATGGCTAGAATTGTTTTAGGAAAGTGAGATATTCAAAAGGATTTCAAAAGTCCATATTCAAACCCCTTTTCAAATTGCTTTTCAAACTCTTTCTAAAAATCTTTTCAAAAATCTCTTTCTAAAAACTCTCTTCAAAAATTTCTTTCTAGAAACTCTCTTCAAAGATCTCTTTTTCAAAAAAATCTTTTTCGTGGAGTCCAAGTCAAGCCCTAGAAACTATGATTACGAAACCCTAGTTTCTTTCTTAAAAACATGACTTCCTCTTTTGCCTCAAATCATAGATTTCTAAAACCTCTATTTTCTACATCAAATCATAGGTTTCCTAAACCTCTTTTTTCACCAAATCATAGGTTTCCAATTCTAAGATTTTTTAAAATTCAACATTTCTAATTCCATGTCAAATCCAATCTTCCAATTTAGAAAACTAAATCAAATCTTCCCATTTAAGAAACTAAATCAAATTCCCCGAGTTTGGAAATAAAATAAAATCATCTATTTTTTAAAATAAAATCTAATTTTCAACTTTAGGAAATAGGAATCAAGTCTTTCCTAATCTAAACCTTTCAACCTTTCCTAAATTCAAACTTTTCAATCTTTCCTAATTTCAAACTTCCAAATCTTTCCAAATTTTAATCTTTTTAAACTCAAAACTTTTCAAATTCAAATCTTTCCAAAACCAACTCTTTCCTAATTTAAAAACCTTCCTAAAATGAAACTTTCTTAATTTGTCACTTTCATAAAATGGAACTTTCTTATTTTGAAACTTTCCTAATTCAAAACTTTCCAAATTCAATCTTTCCTAAATTCTAACTTTCTAAACTATTTCAAATCAAATCCTTTTCAAATCTTTCTTAAATTTCATCTTTCCTAACTTTAAGTTTTCTAAACTCAAATTTTCCTTAATCCAACTTCTCAAGTCTAGATCAAACTCTCTTATTTCAAGTCTATGCTCCAACCTTAGGTTACCTAAATTCTAAGATACCTAAACCTTAGTTCAACCCTAATCCTAAGTTAGGAAGTTTCAACTCTTTTCTAACACTCCTTTCTAAACTAAGATGGTTTTTCAACTTCAATTTTAGTCAAAATATTTTCAAAACTCAACTCTTTCTTTTCCAAATCAAGTTCAAGTTCTCTTTCAAAGTTCAAACCCTTTTCTAAGTTCAATCCTAAGTCTAAGGTCAATTTCAAGTCAAATTTCAATTTCAAATCTTCTATTCAGGTTCAAATCAAATCTTTTCAAGTCAAACTTTTTAAAAACCTAAAAGTGTCTATTTTCAATCAGATTCTTGTCTGAATTACTACTGACTTGATTCGTAACAAAGGGATACGTACGCAACCCTCATGGGTGCGGTCATAACCTTTTTTAAATTTTTAATTCCATAATCTTTTTCAAGTTTCTAATTCCATAATCTATTTCAAATTTTCAATTTCATAACCTTTTTCAGACTTTAAATCCTCTTTTTAAATCTATTTTCAAAATCAAATCTTTTCCTTGCACTTGTGAATAGCTTCCAAAGATGATATAAAATTGAGCTTCCCCGCAAGAGAACGGGTGTCGCGATTGAAGTATAAACCGGTAGTGTCTGGTATCATTCTCTCCGAAGGGACCAAGCCAAATATAGGCGTCACATAGGCAAACAACCAACAATTTGATTTGAATTAGAAATTCACTTGAATAAATTGAATCTAACTACAAAGAAAATCGAAAATATATTGATGATGAGAGGATTTTGACTACCAAATTAAACTAATTAAACCAAGTGTTAAAAACAATTCTAACTAGATTTAAAAACAATTAACGAAAGGCTTGGAAGCAATTGCTTCAATCTATCAATTCTCTACAAGGTCTTTAATGGAGATTTGTATAACTCAAGTCAAGGCTCACTCCATGGATCCTTGACTCGAAGGCTTTTGACCATAGAAACTCGAATTCATGTTCAATTGAGTGTGGATTGATGTTCAATTGTGGGAATCATAGAGACAAACCATTAATTGTGCAATTCCTATACCAATTAGTTAATTATGCATAACAATTACCAACATAGATTATGAATCTAAGTGTTCTATGGATCTACAAATCAATTGAAATGAATTTGAAGAAAAACATAAGATAGATCATTGAAGTTCTTTTTACCTCCATTGAAGTCCTTGAAGATCCTTGGTAGATCTCCATAATTACATCCAAGAGATGTCTAGCTAATTGATTCTATGAGAGAAAGTATGAAGAAATGTAGATCTTACATTTAATTGAAAGAAAATTAGTGTTTGGATACAAAGAAAATGAAGGAAAGCAAAGGAAAATACAAGAAAATAAAGTTTCTCTCACTACTCTACTCATAAATACAAAGAAATCTAAGAAAAACTAAGAAAAAATGAGATCACCCCCAAAATCGCGTACAAACCAATATTTATAGCAGTAACAATAACACAGAAGGCGCCGGGACCGTAAGTACGATCCAAATACCATACGTACGGAGAGTTGACCGTACGTGCGGACTTCGTACAATCCCATATACGCTGTTTAAAGCTCTCTGAAGTTTGAATTTTCTACAGACCGTACGTACTGTGAACAGTCTCGTACGTATGGTTGAACCACCATATGTATTGTTGGCTTCACTGTATGTATTTGAATAGATCTTCAAAAGTTATATAAAATCGATATGTTATGGGCTCTGGTAGCCTTTCTGGTTTGGGAGATATGGTCCTTCAAAGTTTCAGCTCTGTGTTTTTCAGCTGGTTGTACCACAGCTTTAACAGCTTGTACATTGACAGCATCCTTTTGAAAAACACACTCTTCCTTCATCTGAAATGCGCCCGAAACCCTCCACATTATGCTTGAAACCTATACAAAGCAAAGTAACTTTAATTGATACTAAAATCTAATTAAAGAAGCATATAAACTCCTAAACTAAGGCTAACAATTGGCAAATTAAGGTGTTATAATTGCATTTTTAGAGTGCAATCAACTTGCATGTCACGTATGATGCTAAACCTCTTTTCTAAGCTCTTTTCAAAGTGGTCGTAATTGGACATTTATTAGTCGAAGATTCTAATTAAGTGAACCTAGGGTGAATAGACATATAGGTACCGCGAGGGTGGGGTAAGTTGATGATCTTTGGATATCTTCCCTACACGTAACCAACCTCCAAACCTAGATTATTATTTTCAAAAATCAAAATAGGGTTATTTTCAAAAAGGGCTTTAAATCTTTCCAAAGGTTGCCAAACAACCTATTTTCTTTAATAACCTCTCTTGATGAAGTTTTCAAAACTTTTTCAAAAATTCTAAGTTTAATATTCGGATTGCACTTAGTTTTAGGTGACCTAACTCACCTTAACCAAGTTAGGTGGCGACTCTATACCTTTTTCTAAAAGCCTTTATTCAAATCAATTTTCAATTCAAACCTATCCTTCTAAGAAGATGCATTTTTAAGTACCCCATTTTTGCCCACTCGACAATCTCCAGTCCGTCAAGACTTGTATTCAAGTCAATATGGACATATTCTAGTTCAAATCAGCTTTCCAAGTCTAATCTGGTCAATCAATCGCTTCGTGGGCCCATTTGGCCCAAATAAAGGCAAAATGACCAAAATGCCCTTGGCGGCATTGTTCGGTCCAATTCTAGTGGGCACATCTTCTTGAAGACGATAAGTCCCCTTTTTCAATCCAATTCCATTCCAATTCTAACTAAATTTGGTACACCTTTCGAGATAGTTGATTCCTCAATGTGGTAAGTCCATCCTGTTTGGCACGTTTTTTTAGAGAACTCTTCGAAACGGTAAGTCCCTTCAAACTCGTCAACCGAGACGAGACCCCCCCGAGATGAGAGAACGGTCCACCATTGGCGCTTGCTAGCCCATTAATGAAGAAATGTCCATTTTGGCATGCCTTCCGAGAAAGTTTATTTCTTAGGCGCTAAGTCCACATAGCAGCTTCCTGAGATTAGGCAGTCTCTGGAATGATCGTGACCCATTAAAGTAATGAAAATACTCGTAAACATTCCAACTGTCAGAGTGACAGAACAGGTCGACATTGGGAATTGCCAACAAACCCCTATGTCACAGGACCGCCGTTAGAGTTACAGAAACACTCAAAATCCAGGTAAACACCAATGCTTGCTAGCCCACTCCGGTAAAAAATGACTAAAGTACCCCTAGGGCCATTTCTGGCACGTTTCTTGAGAAAATACCTAAGTCCTTAAAACGATAAGTCCACCATTCCAAGATTGTCTTAAAGACAATCTGGCATGATTAGGTGCCTTCTAGTCAGTTTCGGGCAAATTCCGAGACATTCCGGTCAAGATGACCATTTTGCCTCTAGGCATCCGAGCACCCCGGGAACCACACCGGCTTTGGGTATCAAACCGATAACCTCCCGAGGATGTTTTTGATAGTATCCCTGGCATTCCATTGCCTTTCTAGGTTATTCCAAGTCAATTCTGACAAACCTGATGCAAAATGACCGTTTTGCCCCTAGCGGGTCGGTCGCCTCTTCCAACCACACCGGCTTTGGGTATCAAACCGGTAACCTCCTGGAACATTCTAGTTAATATTTCCAAATCTTGAGTCTTCTTCTAGGATTTTCTGAGTCCATCCCGGTAGTTTTCTGGCCCAATTGACCGTTTTGCCCTTAATGCCCGGTCAAACCCTCTGTCATATCTTGACATCATTTTTCAAGTCTATTACTCCTGAGACTTTCTTCTAAGGGTTACTGTCCCTTTTCGGCCTTCCGGCCATTCCCAGCCCTTCAAATCATTCCCAGACCTTCCGGAGCCACTCCTAGTGAAGCCAAGCTAAAAATTGCATGGTAGTCACTAGTACAGGCGCCCAAATCTTCTTAAGATACATTGCTTGCCGACCTTAAAACTTTTCTAAGTGGCACCAGAAGCAATTTTTGCCTGGCATCACTACAACAAACGCCAGGTCAATCTTCTGTCTATAAATATAGAGCCTCTTTCAGCGTGAAAAGACTCCGCAAACTCAGTCTAAAAACCCTATTCGTCGATACAGAGGGCTCTAGCCTCTCCAAACCCTAGTCTCCTTTAGGTTTTCCAAACCCTAGTTTATATACACTCCCATACACTCATATACACCCCTGTACACTCATATACTAGCCTCTATTGAAGACTTGAAGTGTTACCATTCTGAAGCTCTCGAAGATCCGAACAAGCTCTTGAAGATCAAGGCGAAGATCGAAGCAAAGCAAGAAAAATAAGGCAAATAAAAGCAAAGCAAATAAAAGAAGACATAAGGTAATCTTCCTATTTACGCTTTCGCAATTCCTCCCTCTCTCTTCTCTCTCCTAACCCACTTGGGTTTTCTTCTATTTTAATCCTCCATCTTCTTCCCCCCCCCCCCCCTCCTGCATGCTTGAAACAAAGGACTCCCCAGTTCATGTGTAGGATTAGGCTATTGAAAGTCACCATGTTGGGGGCTTTCTCTTAGTCTAACCGAAGACCACGTGGGTTCGACCCCCTTGATTATGTGGTGAAACCTTTAACCTTGTATGTTCACGACCCTAACTTGCATTGTGCATATCATGATCATGCATCTCTCTAAAATCCTTTTTCAAACTTGTTTTCAAAACTTGCATCAAAACTGTTTTCAAAACTTGCATTAAATCTTCTTTTTTAAAACTTGTTTTCAAAATCACAATCCTAAGATGATTCTAGCCTCTTCATGGTTAAGGTTGCTTTAGAAAAGTGTTACATTTAAAGTATTTTCAGATCCTTGTTATTTTCAAAACCACAATCCTAAAATGGTTCTAATCTTCTTATGGTTAGAGTCGTTTTAGGAAAGTGAGTTATTTTTAGAGGCTTGTGAAAATTCATCTCTTTCCAAATTGCTTTTCAAACTTACTTTCTAAAAGTCTCTTTTTCTAAAATCTTCTCTCCAATATACTTTCTAAAAACTCTCTCCAATCTCATTTCCGAAAATTGTTTTCTCAAACTTCCCTTCACAAAATTCACTTTCCTAAAAACTCTTTTCCAAAAGGCTCTCTCCGAAATTCGCTTTCTAAAAATGCTCTTTAAGTTTCCTTCCTAAAAACTTTCTCCAAAATTCATTTTTCAAAAACTCTTTTCAAACGTACTGTCTAAAAAGTCCTTTCTAAGATCTCCTCCCAAAAATCTTCCCTTCTAAAAAGTTTTACTTTCCAAAATCTCTTTTCTTGGAACCCAAGTCAAGCACTAGAACCAACGATTAGGAAATCCTGATTTTCTTTCCTAGAACATTTTTACATCAAAATCATAAATTTTCAAAAACCAATTTCCTACATCAAATCATAGACTTCTAAATCTAGGGTTTCTAAAATTTTCCCTTCCGATTCCATGTCAAATCCAATCTTCCCCTTTAGAAAACCGAATCCAATCTCTCATTTAGGAAACTAGATCCAGTCCTCCATTTTTGGAAATAAAATCAAATTATCTCATTTTAGAAACAAAATCCAATCTTTCATTTTAGGAAATAGAAATTCCAATCTTTCCCAATCCAAATCTTTCCTATCCAATCCTTCTTAATCTGATACATTCCCTAAACCTTAAGTTTTCCAAAACCTAAACTTTCAAATCTTTCCTTAAACTTTAAGCTTTTTAATCTTCCTAATTCCAACCTTACCTAATTCCAAACTTTTCAAATTTCAAATCTTTCTTAATTCAAAACTTTCTAAATTTGAAACTTCCTTAAGTTAAAACTTTCTAAAATTCTAAACTTTCTAAAATCCAAACTTTCCAATTTCAAAACCTTTTCTAAAATAAAACTTTCCTAAACGAAACTTTTCTAAAATGACACTTTTCTAAAATGAAACTTTTCTAAAACGGAACTTTCCTATTTTGAAACTTTCCTAACTCGAACATTTCCTAAATCCAACTTCCCTATTCTTCCAAGTCCAACATTCGAGTCAAATCTTTCTTAAACCTCGAGTTTTTCCTAAATCCTATCTTTCTTAAATCTAGGTTTCCTAAATCTCAATCTTTCCAAAACAAGTCTAAACCCTATTTCCAAGTTCTATCTTTCCAAATCTAGTCCAAGTTCTCTTTCAAGGGTCAAATCCTCTTTCAAGTTCAATTCTAGGTCTAAGTTCAATCCTGATTTCAAATCCTCAATTCCGAGTTTCAAATCAAAATCCCTTTTTCAAATCAAAACTTCTATTTTCAATCGGACTCTTGTCCGAACTACGACTAACTTGATTCCTCAAAAGAGATACGTAGGCAACCCTCATAGGTGCGGTCATAACCTTTTTCAAATCTCCAATTCCATAACTCCTTTCAAACTTTCAATTCCAAAAATCTATTTTCAAATCTTTAATTTCAATTTTCAAAACTTCTTTCCAATTTCAAATTTCAATTCTTCATTTCAAATCTATTTTCGAAGTCAAATCTTTTTCTTGCACTTATATATCATGCATCATTCTTTTAAATATTCTTTTTCTAAAGTGGATAGTTTGGACATATATTAATTGAAGACTTTAACGGATGAATCTAGGGTGAATAGACATGTAGGTACCGTAAGGGCAGGGTAGGGTGATGGCTTTGTGCGTCTTTCTTACATGCAACCAACCTCCAAACTTAGATCACTGATTTCGAAAGACTAAATGGAATTATTTTTAAAAAAGGAGCTTAAATATTTTCTAAAGGTTGCCAAACAACCTGTTTTCTTAAAAAAAAAAAAAAAACCCTCTCTTGATGAGGTATTTTCAAAATCGTTTTCAAAAATCTTGAGTGTAATCTTCGGATTGTGCTTAGTTTTTAGGTGACCTAACTCACCTTAATCAAGTTAGGTGGCGACTCTGAATGTTTTCCAAAATCCTTTTATTCAAATCAATTTTTAATTCAAACCTAGTCGCACTCATTCTTCTAGGAGGATGAGTTCTAATGAGAGAGTACAGTATTTTTCCCGCTTGTGTGTGTATTCCTCGAGTGCAAAAAATATGGGTGTGACAGCGATCTAACGAGAGAGTACCGTATTTTTTCTACTTTTCTAGAATGCAAAAAATCGGGGCGCGACAAACACTTATAACCCAAATCCCCAATTAAATCATCAATTTTTAGGTTAACTTGTACTTGCTCAATTCCACGATTCACCATTACTTGTGCACAATCACTGCTCAAGTCCCTTAGAACGTATTTATGTCTCAAACTCCTTCAAGACATTCAATCTCTTCAATGGTGTTGATAGATTGAATGCTAAGAAATTGTTTCTAAGCCTTTAGAATATAATAGAAACTCCTCTCAAAGAATTTTTGTTTGTGGCGGCTCGAATGTAGAACTTTGGGGTAAGTGTTGGTATTTATAGAGCTTCAGGAAATTCACGGAGCAAAACCCTAAATTGCACAAAAATGGAGCTCGTGGGCGCCAGGTGTCCTGCGAGGTGTCCCGTGAGGTCCATTTTGAACTTGCACCCTCACTGTTTCTTCCAACAAGCTGTCCTGCGAGGTGTCCCGTGAAGTCCTGTGTGAACTGCACCCTCACTGTTTCTTCTCGCGAGGTCCTACGAAGTGTTCCGCGAAGTCTCCTGAAAGAATTTTCACATTGTTTCTTCCCACGATGTGCTACAAGAGTCCCACAAGGGGTCCTACGAGAGTCAGTATGACTTCTTATGCACACTAATACATCCCACGACGTGTCTCAAAGTTCATCAAGGCTCATCGAAGTTCCGTAGTATACTTTGAAGCTTCATACAATCTCTTCTTAGCACGAGCTTACATGAATTAGCAATGAAATCAACCTAACACATTGTGATTAACATCCCAAATACAATAAACTTGAAATGTCACGAAATTTACCAATTACGTGATTTTACAAGGCTGATCTTTATTACCTTTTGAATTCCAGTGTTCTTCAATCACCTCCTCAAAGAAAGCATCTAATCCTTCTAAAGTCTGTTTTAATCTTTTAATCAAACTGGTTAGAACATCCATCCATCGTAAAAATGGAAGATTTTTGTCATCTTTGAAGGAATGGATTGAGTGTTCGTGATCTACTAAGATACAACGAAACAAGTTATGGTATGTTTTTGTGTTTTCTAAATTCGACATCTACGTATTTGATTAAAACATGTTCTTCATTTTATGTGCTATATTTCTTGGTTTATGTGGGCAGCATGATTGATCCACAAGTTCTGTGATTTGATATGTTTCATGAAATGTAGTGATTCTTTTCATTCTTGTCTATTTCAAGTTTTCTTTTGAAATATGGAATTATGATGTGTTGGCTTTATGATACAAGTCATGATTTACATGATATAAATTCTATGTACATTATGAGTTATGTATTATTGTAAGCACCCCATTTTTGACCGGTCGGCAGTCTACACTCTGTCCAGACTTGTTTTCAAGTCATTATGGACATATTCCAATCGAAACCAATTCTCTAGTCCAAATTCCGTCTTTCCATCGCTTCGCGGGCCTGTCAAGACCGAATAGAGGCAAAATGACCAAAATGCCCTTAGGAGCATTATCCTTTCTTATTCCAATTTCAATACCTCTCTCGAGACAGTTTATTTCTCGAGACGGTCCGAGTAGCAAAACTACTCACAAAACCGTCAGAGTGGCGGAAACACTCACCAAACCGTCAGAGTGGCGGAAACACTCAAAACCCAGGCACGTCTCTTCGGAGTCGGTAAGACCCCTTTCCAATCCCTCTCTCGAGACAGTTTATTCCTCGAGACGGTCCGAGTAGCAAAACTACTCACAAAACCGTTAGAGTAGCGGAAATACTCACAAAACCGTTAGAGTAGCGAAAATACTCATAGACCCGTTAGAGTAGCGAAAATACTCACAGAGCCGTCCGAGTAGCGGAAATACTCAACCGTTAGAGTAGCGGAAGTACTCACGGAGCCGTCCGAGTAGCGGAAATACTCAACCGTTAGAGTAGCGGAAGTACTCACAGAATCGTTAGAGTAGCGGAAATACTCACAGAGCCGTTAGAGTAGCGGAAATACTCAACCGTTAGAGTAGCGGAAGTACTCACAGAACCGTTAGAGTAGCGGAAATACTCCCAAATCATCAACCCCGTTAGAGTAGTGGAAATACTCAACCCCGTCCGAGTAGCAGAAATACTTCCAAATCATCAACCCCGTTAGAGTAGCGGAAATACTCAACCCCGTTCGAGTAGCGGAAATACTCACACCGTTAGAGTGGCGGAAACACTCAAAACCCAGGTCAACACCAGTGTCTGTTATCTCACTTCGGTGAAAAATGACCAAACTACCCTTAGGACCTTTTCCGAGACTTTCCGGTCAAGATGACCATTTTGCCCCTTGGCATCTGAATGCCCCGGGAACCACACCGGCTCTGGGTATCAAGCCGGTAATGACCCGGGAACACTTTTTATAGTGTTCTCAACCTTCCTTTACCTTTCCAGACCATTCCGAGTCAGTTCCGGCGAACCCGGTGCAAAATGACCGTTTTGCCCCTAGAGGGCCGGTCTCCTTCTCCAACCACACCGGCTCTGGGTATCAAACCGGTAATGACCCGGGAATACTTTTTATAGTGTTCTCAACCTTCCTTTACCTTTCCGGACTATTCTGAGTCAGTTCCGGCAAACCCGGTGCAAAATGACCGTTTTGCCCCTGGAGGGCCGGTCTCCTTCTCTAACCACACCGGCTCTGGGTATCAAACCGGTAATGACCCGGGAACACTTTTTATAGTGTTCTCAACCTTCCTTTACCTTTTCGGACTATTCCGAGTCAGTTCCGGCAAACCCGGTGTAAAATGACCGTTTTGCCCCTAGTGGGCCGGTCTCCTTTTCCAACCACACCGGCTCTGGAAATCAAACCGGCAACCTCTGGGAACATTCTAAATAATGTTTCCAGATCCCAAGTCTTCTTCTGGGACAGTTTGAGTCTGTCCCGACAGTTTTCTGGTCCGGTTGACCGTTTTGCCCCTAAAGGCCCGGTCGACCTTTCCGACACTTTTACCCTCACTTTTCAAATCAAATACCTCCAGGACACTATTTCAAGTGTTCCTGCTCCTTTCCGGCCTTCCGAGTCACTCCCGGCTCCTTCAAATCATTTTCGAACTTTCCGGAGTCACTCCTAGTGAAGCCAAGCTAAAGTTTACATGGTAGTTACTAGTACAGGCGCCCAAATCTAGTCAAAGATACGTTGCTTGCCGACCTTAATTGTTTCCTAAATGGCTGGCGCCACTAGCAGTGGCGCCAAGCCAAAAAATGGCCTGGCGCCACTACTAGTGGTGCCAGTATAAATTTTGCCCTGGCGCCACTGCAACAGGCGCCAGGCTTGTCCTCCCTCTATAAATACAGAGCCTCGTTTAACGTGAAAAGGGTCGGCAAACTTAACCTAAGAATCCTATATTTCGATATACAGAGCTTGAGCACTTCCAAAACCCTAGCCTCCTTAGGTTTCTCCAAACCCTAGCCACCCTAAACAAACCCTACCCTCCTATACACTCATACACTCCTCTATACACTCATACCCTAACCTTCAACCATCCTTGGAAGACTTGAAGAGCTGTCATCTAAAGCTTGAAGACAACCCTTGAAGACTGAAGAAGAAGACCAAGACGAAGACCGAAGACTGCACGGCGCGCAAAATAAACAAGAAACAAGGTAGGCTCCCTATTTAAATTTCCGCATTCCCCCTCTCTCTTCTCTCTCCAACCCACTTGGGTTTTCTCTATTTTAATCCCCCATCTCTTTCCCCCCCTTTCTTTGCATGCTTGAAACAAGGGGATTCCTGGTCCATGTGTAGGATTGGACTATTAGAGAGTCACCGTGTCGGGGGCTTTCTTATAGTCTAACCAAAGAGCACGTGGGTCCGGCCCCCTTGATTATGTGGTGAAGCCTTAACCTTGTATGTTCACGACCCCAAATTGCATTGTTCATATCATAGTCTTGCATCTTCCAAATTCGTTTTCAAAAAGTTGTTTTCAAAAATCGTTTTCGAACTTATTTTCAAAATTGCATCAAAAGCTCTTTCTCAAAAACATGTTTTCAAAATCACAATCCTAGGGTGATTCTAGCCTTTCCATGGCTAGGGTTGCTTTAGGAAAGTGTTATATTAAAAGTGGCCTTTTGGTCTATATTTTCAAACCTTGTTTTCAAAACCGCTTTCTTAAAGTGGTTCTAGCCTTCTTATGGTTAGAATTGCTTTAGGAAAGTGAGATGTTTTTACACCTTCTAAAACTCTTTCTTCAAAAATCTCTTCCTAAAAATCTCTTTTTCAACATACTTTCCTAAAACTCCCCTCTTCAAAATTGATTTCAAAAACTCCCTTTCAAAATCTCTTTTTCAAAACTCTCTTTTTCAACTCCTTTCCAAAACTTTCCTTCCTCGAAATTCACTTTCTAAAAACACTCCCTAAAAATCTTTCTAAAAACTCTCCTCCCGGAATCTTTCTTCTTCTAGAAATTCCCCTATAGGATTTTCTTTCTAAACTTTACGTTTCCAAAAACATGCTTTCCAAAAAAAAACTCCTCCCTAGGATTCCCTTCTAGAAAACCTTCATTTCTAAAAACGCACTTTCCAAAAATCCTCTTTCCTTAGAGCCCCAAATCAAGCCTTAGAGCCCACAATTAGGAAACCCTAATTTTCTTTCCAAAAACATGGTTTTCAAACTTTGCCCCAAACCTAGGTTTCCAAAACCTCTTGTTTTCACATCCAAACTATACATGTTTCCAAAACCTCTTTTCTACGTCAAAACTATAGTTTTCCAAAACTAGGGTTTCTAGAATCTCCCTTTCCAAATCCTTGTCAAGTCCTATCTTCCCTTTAGGAAATCAAATCAAATCTCCCCGTTTAGGAAACTAGATCCTATCCTCCGTTTTTGGAAATAAAATCAAACCCTTGTTTTTAGAAACTAAATCCAATCCCTTCCTAATCCAAACCTTTCCTAATTCAATTCCTTCCTAAACCATAAGTTTCCTAAACCTAAACTTTAAATCTTTCCTTAAATTTTAAAATCTAAATCTTTCCTAAACTTCCACTTTCCTAAACCTTAAGTTCCCAAAACTTGAACATAAAAATTTTTCCTAAATTTTAAAACTCAATTTTCAAATCTTTCCTAGTTCAACCCTTTCCTAATCCTACCCTGTTCCAAAATCTTTTTCAAATCTAAATTTTCAAACCTTTCCTAAACTCAAGCCTTTCCTAATTTCAAGATTTTTCTAAAACTCTAAAACTTTCTAAATCCTAAACTTTCCAAATTTCAAATCTTTTCAAATCCAAAGTTTCCTAAATTCAAAACTTTCTTAAGTTAAATCTTTCTAAACTTCCAAACTTTCTAAATTCTAAACTTTCCAAAACTTCAACATCTTTCCAAATCTAGGGCTTTTCTAAATTCAAAACTTTCTTAATTCAAACGTTTCCTAAACTGAAAATTTTCCTTTTTCAAACCTTTCTTAAAATGAAACTTTCTTATTCTCAAAACTTCCTTGTTTTCAAAATTTTCCAAATTCAAAACTTTCCTTTTTCAAAACATTTCTAAATTCAAAACTTTCCAATTTTCGAAACTTCCCTAAAGTTGAAACTTTCTAATTTTCAAAACCTTCTTAATTCAAAACTTTCCTAATTTGAATACTTTCCTAATTTCGAAACTTTCCAAAAATGAAACTTTCCTAATTCTAAAACTTTCCTAAATCGAACATTTCCTAATTCGAACATTTCCTAAATCCAACATTTCCTAATCTCCTAAACCTTCCAAGTAGAGTCAAGTCTTTCCTAAGTCTAGGTTTCTTAAACCTCCATCTTTCCAAAACCAAGTTTTTCCAAAATCAATCTCTTCAAATCAAAGTCCAATCTTCTTCTCAATTTCAATTTCCAATCTTCTTTTCTAAGTTCAAATCAAATCCAAATTCCAATTCAATCTCTCTCTTCAAATCCACCTTTCTCTTTTCAATCGGACTCCGGTCCGAACTACGACTAACCTAATTCCCCCAAAGGGATACGTAGGCAACCTTCATAGGTGCGGTCACAATATGTTTCAAACTTTCAATTCCACCCTCATGGGTGCGGTTTCCAAAATCTTTTCAAATCTCAAAATTCCAAAATTTCTATTTTCAAATTTCTACTCTCAATTTTCAAACTTTCCAATTTCAATTCTATTTCTTCAAATCAATTTCTTTTCAAATCAATTTCTATTTTCCAATTCTTTCATCTTGCACTAGCATATCATGCATCATATTTTTCAAACATTATTTTTCAAAGTGATTAGGGTTGAACCTTTAGTTAATTAAAGACTCTCATAGGTGAATCTAGGGTAGATTGACATGTAGGTACCGAAAGGGCGGGGTAGGGTGATAGCTTAGTGCGTCTTCCCTACACGTAACCAATCTCCGAACCTAGGATCACTGTTTTCAAAGACCAAAAAGGAGTCATTTTTCTAAAAAGGGCTAAATGTTTTCCAAAGGTTGCCAAACAACCTGTTTTCCTTAAAAACCCTCTCTTGAGGAGATATTTTCAAAAACGTTTTCAAAACCCTAAGTGTAGTCTTCGGATTATTCTTAGTTTTTAGGTGACCTAACTCACCTTAATCAAGTTAGGTGGCGACTCCGAATCTTTTTCAAAAGCCCTTTATTCAAACCAATTTTTCAATTCAAACCTAGTCGCACTCATTCTTCTAGGAGGGTGAGTTCTAACGAGAGAGTACAGTGTTTTTCCCGCTTGTGTGAGTATTCCTCGAGTGCGAAAAATCTGGGCGCGACAATTATGCATAATATGAATTGTATGTGCATAAAGTGAATACTATGTTAATAGATAAATAAGAATATGGGATAATGTTAAGTGGTTGATTACCCTTGGCATTGCTATTCATATTAGTGTGAATCATAAAGAGGGCATTAATAGAATGTATAGCATTGGGCTATTATTTCTTTGCTTATATGCATCTAAAAGGTTACAAATTATGAAAGCATGATTTTCATATGCAACATGAATGGTCTCATGAAACTACTGCAGTTTATGATTTGGTTTTCATCAACTATGTTTTGGCTATTAGTTTGTTTTTTATCTGTATGCGACAAATATTGCCTTGAAAACTCTAATGCATCTGTTCTTTGACCTTTGTTAGTAGATCTCTAGATTGCATTTATTCAATACGTTTATTGAATGAGAGGTGTTTCATAAGACCCATGATTATCTTTTTTGCTTTTCATTACTTACATGTTTCAGGTATGGTCAATAATTCATGGATTGTATTGTCCTTTTTATCAAGATAGATGCCCAAACAGGAATTTAGTATGAGTTTTGCTACATTGTATATGATTATATTGAAATCAATTTTTCAATGTGATTGTAAGATTTTGTTAATGAAAAGGTATAAAAGATGTATTGTGCCAAGAAATGATAGAAAGTTTGGAAGAATGGTAAAGTCCCTACTTGACCTCAATAAGTTATTGAAACAACGGTATGAGAATATGATTTTGTTATACAATTTCATAACTTTAGACATGATAATGAGGGTAAATGCATTTAGTCTAAGTGTATAGATGAATATGGTGTTGTTATTTATCTACGGATGGCATGCTAATTATTGAGACTAACATGAAATATGATTATGAAATTAATAAGTGTCTAACTTCAAACTTCAAAAAGAAGTGTTGAATGAAGTAGATATTATCTTAGGTACTAGAGTTAAGAAACATAGTGGAGGTTGAGATGATACCTCCTAAATTTAGGTTTGGAATTTAAAGAAGAGGGTATCTCATATGATTCTTCTTTTAACCTGCATGAAAATTCTTAGAGTATGTGAGTGCCATAAGTATCTTGATGTATGCTTTGCGTTGCGCTAAATCAGATATAGTAATTGCAATTTGGAAACTTTTAAGATATAGGAGTTATTCTACTGGATAACATTGGGAGGGTTTTGAAAATTTTAAACGAGTGATTGATTTAGGATTATTTCATAAAGTTTTCCAATGATACTAGAAAAAGATATTGATATCGGTTTTATCACTAGTGCAAGCAACGATAAATCAACCTTAGGTTGAATTTTTAATCTTGGTGGATGGAACTGTTTCTTGGGCTTTAAGAAACAAATGTGTGTTGGCTGGAATATTTATCGATGAATAAAATTGTGGCCACAACTGATGGTAGCCATTTCTTTGTACTGTGTTATGGAGACTTCAATGTCTAGGATATATAGCTATATGTATAATAGCATATCTGGACATTATGTGTCTAAGATTTGAGTATGTCAAATCAGGGATGTTGGATGGTGATTGCCATTGCTTATAATAGGTACTTCTATAAAAGGCTCTCAAGAGATTTAATAAAATTTCATCCATGAGAAAGAGACTAAAATCCTTTCTAAAAAGTCACCAGCCATAGAAATCCAACCTTTTACTTGCACTGCAACTGGTTTAAAAGATTCAATGGATAATAACAAGTCGATAAATGACTATTATAGCACTCAAATTGTTCTATCCGTTCTAAAGAGATGAGTGCTAGAGGTTGCAATTTTGAGGATGAGTAGTGTTACTCTTAATGATGTTTTTGATAGTTGTCTCGGGCAACAGAGACATGCAAAGGAATTTCACCTATGTGAACATATAAAGTGGTGCCACTTCTAACAAAAGTTTGGTTTACTTTTGTAAATGTTCATGAAAATATTCACTTGAGCAAAATGGCTCGAACCATCATGAGCATGACTTGAGCCATGTGTATCTACAAATTCTCTATAGAGATTCAAAGAGCATTGCTCGAGGCACGGCTTGACGTTGGCTCAAGGCATACTGAGAATTTCGAACTTCAACGAAAAATAGCCACTGTTTCAAATTGAAAAGGTGTCTTTTCATTAGATCAGATATAACCATTCATAAAGATGGTTTCAAACACCCATTGGTGATTATAAATAGGAGTTTTTGCATCCAGAGACTAACGTAACGTTGACATATAATCTGATATAGAAATACAGACTCTCTATGTTTCAACATCTCTCTCTCAAGTTTTGTCCGTATTACAATTTTTGTGGGAGAGTTCTAAAGAAAGTCTTCAGAATTGTTGTTTGCAGACTTCAAATGACGTTATTGTATCCTGAAAGTGATTCACTATCAACTCAAAAGCAAAGATACTGGGTTTCACTGGTTCCAAATATGAAACAACAACTCTACTTACAGGGATAATGTTGCATACATATAACTCTCACTAGACCTTATGGTGACGAAAATCCCATTCTGTTAGCTATCATTTGCGAAATATTCACAGGACACTACCATTTACAAAATCAAGCTTGGTGGCCTTATTACACTGACAGAATGTAAAAGTAATTAACTAAATATTGCCATGCTAATTAGATGTTATCATGGGTTGATATTTGGTTTAGTTTGAAGTTTTTGACAACAAATAGACTAACCGACTTGTGTATTGTGATTAGGGATGACAAAATAACCCGATATGTCAGGTCCCCGCCACCCCTACCCTATTGAGACGAGTATGGAGTAATTCCAATCGTGTAGGATCGGGTTTGGGAATAAAGGACAATAATCTGCTCCGCCTATTTCATATATACATATTATATTAAAATATTAATATTGTAATTTTTTTTTCCTTATTTTTGTGATTTTGTCTCTTACTTTGCCAATGATTTATTTAAAAAAAATATTAACATAAAGGAAATGGGTTGGGCTGGATAAAGTATGGAGAGGTGTTAGACGAAGCAGGGAGGAGGGGTCACCATGGTGGGATGAGAATGGGATAGGGGTCTTCAAACTCAAACTCACCTCGTTGCCATCCCTAATTGTGATAAAGAGGATTCAAGATGCTAAATAAAATACAAGAGCAAATAAAACAATTTGTAACAAATGTTTGCCGGCAGATGCATACGTACCGTCCACCCTCCAGAATATAACTGTTGTTGCCTCTAAGAGTGCACTTACAATGTCAAAGTAAGCATATTATGATCATCCAAAGTCTATTGGGAATTAGTATGACATTTCATTCTAATTGACAGTTTTGCGGGTACTAGGAAGAGTTTTTTCACTAGTACTGTTACATAATATGCCAGAAAGAGAATATACTAATGTAGCTCGCTCTTCAATTATTGTAACAAATATATTAATGTTAAATTTGATTTATATCTTAACAAAATTGATATCTGCTTCAGCAGCCAAATGGGTAACCCTTAAAAGTGATGGAGTATGAATGCAAGCGACAGTAACGAAGCAAGGATTTTATGTTTAAACATAAGAAATTTTTGTAGGGAGTATTTTGAAGGGAGTTTTTCAAAAATAGGGAGGCCCAGGCAACCCCTGGCTTGGTCCATGGCAAGAGATTCATGAGAATTTACTGTGGCAGTGTATTTTTTTGTAAGGTATACATGTCTTTGACCAACTACTCTATCGAGCTCGTGTAGATACAACTGTTTACATGAGCTATATTAAATTTTATGTATCGCATGAATAATAACTGATCACAAAGAGGTGTGAAGAAATGTTGAACTTGAGATTTTATACGTACGATGAAGACCATCCGACTATTGGACCACTCCTTGCAATAATAGTACGGTTACATACTTATAACTTCACTCAGCAATATTTAGTGCATTATAAAAAAAAATGTGAAATTATTCAATATTCTTAGAGGGGCACTTGACTTCGTTCTTACACTCTTATGAGGATGGGTCTCCCACTTATTAGATAGGTATTTAAATCCATCTAATAAGAGGACCACTACTATGTACATGATGAAGTAATAATGACGTGTTATTTCAAGATCACTGAATAATTTTTTATAAAAACGGTCACTTATCAATCAGAACACTAAGGGCCCAATTAGTGTGTTCCATGATACAATAATATATACATATATATATATATATATATGCACTGGGCAACAATATCTTTAGATAGATAAAAAAAAACAAACAAACAAACAAACTAGTAACTTAAAATCAAATGACAAGCAATAATTAAAATGTGTTATAAAAAGGATTATTAAATAGAGCAAGATTTTTATTTAATACCATTTAATTAATATAAAGACCATACTAACGTGTTCAAGCGGCCCAAAGATTTTGTGTATCCATGCACTCTCAATCTAGGGTGAACATGAATCATGTGATCAAATTTTATTATGTGCTAATTGATAATTCGGCTGTTTTGAGTGCGACCTAACGGTGTAAGAATTATTTACCTGCATATGCACACGTACCTTCCAAAATTTGACTCTAGTTTCAGTGAGTGCACTTCCAATGTCAAGGTATGCATATTCTGATTATCCAAATTCAAATGAGAATTAGTATAAAATTTCATTCACATTGAAAGTTGTCGCCGGTACTGGCTACGAAAAGTTTTTTCACTTAAGGGTACGTTTGGTTAAGCTTTTTTTTTTATTTTTCTCTTTTTTAAAGCTTAAAAGCTTAAAGTCATTTGGTACACTAGTTTTTAACTTTTTGTTTTTTTTGGTTTTTTAAGCTAAAACAAGCCAAACAAAGCTAAAAACATTTTTTTTTTTTTAGCCTTTTTTCTTTTTTCAGTTAGCTTTTTTTTAAGCTAGCATTTTAGCTATACCAAACAGACCTTTAGTCCTGTTGGATTATATCCCAGAAAGAGAACTAGTCAGCCGACTCGAAGCAAAAAATCAATGTACTAATATAGCTCGTTCTTCAATTATTGTAACATGTCACCGAAGTATATTAATGTTTAAATTTGATTTATATCTAAAAAAAATATTTGATATCTGCTTCACTAGCCAAATGGCTAACCCATTAAAAGTGTTGAGTGCAAGAGGCAATAACGGAGCCAGAATTTTATGATAAGGGGGCCTAAGAAGAGCAGTACCATTGAAGATAAGAAAATTTTGCAAGGAGCTTTTTGAAGAGTTAAATTAAAAGGGCTTTTTTGAAGAAAGGGGAGCCAGGCCACCCCTGGTCTACCACTAGCTTCGTGACAGTATACTTTTTTTTTGGGATGTTCATATCTTTAACTAACTACTTTATTGTAAAAAATCCGTTTACATGAACTATATAAAGTTTATATATTGCATGAATGATAACTAGTTATAAAAGGATATAAAGAGATATTGAACTTAAAATTTTATGCCTATCATCAGACCAACTGACTCTGCCCAGTGGTTTTCTCCATAATACCTATATAAAAATATAGGTATTGATCTCCCAAAATTCTAAAATTTTACCAGGGTCTCTATAAAATTTAAAAAAAATTAAGAGTAATTACACTTTAACCTCCTATGGTTTGGTCCAAAATCAAATGACTTTCCTAAACTTTAAAAGTGAACAGATGAATTCCTTGTGATTTTGGACTAAAGTGTAAATGGATAGAAACTGTTAAATTTAATGAAAATTGTTATAAGTAATTACACTTTATCCCCTGTGGTTTGAGTCAAAATTAGATTACCCTCCCTATAGTTTAAAAGTGAACACATGACCACCATGTTATTTTAGAAATTAAAAAGATTATTTGACCTCATTTTATGCCAAAAAGATAATAAAAACCATTAGATTTAACCGAAATTCTATCATGGAGATATTTTGATTATTTTATATCTTCAAATTAGAACATTTAAAAGATAACTTGGTAAAATAACCAAAAAAAATCTCCACAGAATATCAAAAAGATAACTTGGTAAAATAACAGAAAAAAAAAACTTCAATAAACAACACTTTATTTTGGCATAAAATGGCCAAATCATCTTTTTAATATTCTATTTTAGAGATAAAATGATAAAAATATTCTTATAATATAATTTTCATTAAATCTAACGATTTCCATCAATTTGCACTTTAGTCCAAAATTACAGGAGAGTCATCTGTTCACTTTTAAAGTTTAAGGTGGTCATCTAATTTTCGATTAAATTACAGGAGGATAAAGTATAATTATCTCAAAAATTTATCTTTTCCTCCTCTCAACACAAACTCTGGGTCTGCCACTACCTGGGCCACACCTTGTAGTTACAATACAAGTTACCTACTTATAAATTCACTCGTCAATCAGTGCACCAAGAGATTCAAAAACTTTCACTCATCAATGAGTACATTGAGAGACAGTGATGGAGTCAAAATTTCATCTAGAGAGGGACACAAGCACATTTTTTTTTCTTTGTAACCAACTAGACATTATATATATATATATGTGTGTGTGTGTGTGCATAAGGTATATAAGCTTATGTATAAAATATATAACTGGATAAATAACTATTTAAGGAGAGCGGCTTTAAATTGTGAGGGAGACAAATTGAAAAATAACTTTAAAATGGTATGTACAAATAGAGTTTTCAAAAATTTAAGGTGGCATTTGTACATTTTAAGGGTCAATTGAAAATATTTTTGAAACTAAAGGTAAAAATAGAAGTTTAAAAATTTGAAGGGGGCACTTGTAACATTTTAAGGGGACAATTTGATAAATATTTCAAAACCAGTGAGCAAAAGTGAAATTATAAAAAATATGATTGTGTGGCAGCTGCCTCCCTGGGCATTAGCTGGCTACGCCCTTGCTGAGAGACCCAATTAGTCTCGCCAACAGAAAATATTTAATTGATTGTCCACAAAATATTCATTAGGTAACTTAAAATCAAATGACAAGCAATAATTAAAATATATGCTATAGAAGCCAAAAGGGATTGTTAAATTGAGCATATTTTGTAATGTCATTTAGGTCAAAGACAATACTAATGTGTACAAGCCGCCTAAAGATTTGTTGTGTCCATCCAATCTAGGGTGAACGTGAATCATGTGATCAAAGTTTGTTATATGTTAATTTGGCTGTTTTGAGTTGGGAGAATCATATGACGAGGTGAAGGGTAATCAATCCGACGGCCATGACCATCTTAGCTCTTCTAATATGTACCTTGATTTGTAACCCACTAACGGGTGAAACCATTGGCATCTAAAAAGGGAAAGAAAAAAGAAATGCAGCCATGTTGGAACTTTCTTTGTGAATCCTAGTGATGAAGATCAGGACAATCACAAACCTTTTTATGGTCTACATGACTTTGGCGGAGCCAGAAAGTTTATTTAGGGACAAAATTTGTTCACAACCTAAAACAATTTTCAGCATAACGCTATATAATTAGAAGTTTTGTACAAAACTTGATAAATTAATTTTAAAACTTGTTCTTAGTAGATTTTTTTAATACACCCTAATTTTAGAAACAAAAAATATTATTTTTTAAATTTCGAGAATCGTTTTCTTGTAAAAATGAAAGCGAAGGTATTTTTTATGTTCTCATGTTTTGTTTTTGAGAAGACAAAAAATTAAAAAGTTCATTTATTTCCAAAAAAAAAGGGGGGGGGGGGGAGGGGGGAAAGTATAACTAAAACAGGAATTATAGTTTTCTTTTCTTCATAAATAACAGTAGCCCATTTGACTTTCATATATTTGCATATAAGCTTTTTTAAAATGATTTTTAAAGCAAATTAACATTTTAAGGTGGTATTCACAATTGGGTTACTTACAAAGACACCCCTTAACTACGACTTAATATCACTAAATCACCATAAACACTAAAACGTGATACATTGACCCTTTGAACTATTAATCTGTATTAATCAACACCTTATGTTAACAATATGTCAGTAACCTATTGAGAGAGTGAATGAAAAATTGTTATTTTACTTGCACATGTTCACAATAATATGACTTTATACCTAATTGACCTTCTTTTTTTATAATAATTGTTTAATAATTGAAATACCTCTTGATTTGTCTTTATATTTATATGCTATTTTAAGGGCAATTTAGTTATTAAGAATTACTATAGTTAGAACAAGTCAATTAAGGTATAAAACAATACTTTTATGAAGATGAGCAAGATGACAATTTTCCATCTACTCTCCAAACTGATTGCTAACAAACTGTGACAGAAAGTGTTAACTGATACAAATTGATAGTTTAAGAGGTCAATGTATCACGTTTTAAAGTTTATAGGAGTTTGGTGATATTGAATTATATGTTCAGGGGGTGTTTTTGCAATTAATCCTTCATAATTTTGTAGAGGGTGCAAATTGACAGATATTCTACAATTATAGGTCAAATAAAAAAAATTTAAAATGTAAGGGGCACTTACAAATTTTTAGGGAGACAAATTTAAAGAGATTCCTAAAATTAAACGTAAAACTAAAATTTTCTAAAAAGTTGGGCAAAGTGGGAGTAAGTACCTCTCTAGCCTCACATGGCTCCGCTCTTGCTATGCGATGTTGAAAATTCTTTGATAAGATATATAAAGAAAAGTTGAAGGCTAGCTAACTTCAAATCTCATGAGAGAAATTCCATAAAAATTACTGGCTTTGCTCTCTTTAAGAAAGGAAATGCTATACATAAACTAATATTTTAATTTATTTTCTCACCTACAAAATACAAGTGAATGGTTCCATGTGTATTTATTAATATGAGTGCCAATACATGGGTAAAAAGAAGGAAATGATATACGTAAACTCTTTTACTACTTACTTTTCTTACTAGCCGATGTGTCATGATTGATGTGGAAGACATATCATCAAAACAAGAGAATTACACAACTCCAATTCATTCTTCTCGGTTAAGAGAATGAGATTATGGAAATAAAGAAATTGTGTAACTATGTCTAGGGAAATAAGTTAGTGAGGGAAGGAGAGAAACAAGGTATGTGGATCATAGAGAGAAACAGATTGAGTCCCATTTCATTCCCCTCTGTACTAATTTCTCCCTTTTCCCCGCTTCTGTAATTTTAGGTGTAAGTTGAAGATTTACTTGGTTGATATGGACAGGAGCGGCCGCAAGGCTAAAATCTAGGGCTTCCTTATTTGTAAAATATATATTTCCTTTTGTGCAAAATTTTTAAATAATATCATCAAAACTATAAATGCCTACGTCAGCCTTGTTTAGAAAAGTGGATAAGAAAAGAACTTATGTATAACAGTACTTGCAAAAAAATTTATTAAAAAATTAATTTATATATAGTATTACTCTTCAAGTAATGCGAGACTGGTGAATGAAGTACCATCCAAAGCTTATGATATCTTTGGAAAGATATCATAGATTTTATCCATCTCCTTCATAAAAGGATTATGGTTTTGAATATATACATCATAGCAAAACACAACTCTGAGCTTTTAACTTTTAAGAAATAGTAAAGAGTTAAAGAAAGAAAAAGAAAAGAAAACTTGAAAAGAATAACTCTTCCTTAAAAGAATCTTGTTGATTTATCCACAAATTTTCAGCCCAATAAATTCTGTGTGTAAGTATATTTCATAGAAACAGAGAAGACTTGACTATTTTCATTGCACTTAAATATGTACGAGTTGCAACAGCCAACTCTGATGCCCATTATTGTAGGCTAAGAAGTACCAGGAATGCTAAGAATGTGCGGTATTCATATTGGATACTCTCCAACGTATGTTGAACACGCTTAAACGTATACAAAAATTTTCTTTTTTAACTTTTTAGAGTTGGACGCATTTCAGATACTTTCGAAACACCCTGTTGTTTGGATTCACTTGTCCCTCACTCTTATATACATTGAACAAGTTGTAAGTTTTAAAAAAAAAATGAACAAATATTGCTGGAAAAAACAAACACAATAAGATTTTATATTTAATTTGGCATGAAAGCTTTACAATACATGATTTTTAATTCTAATGAATGTTATCTTATATAAGTAAAATATTTCTATATGTGATATATTAAATATACAAAATATAAATTTTGATCATGTCCAGCAGTGTCATGTCTGAATTTGTTAAAAATCATCATGCCGGCAAGCCCAAAGATTGATTTGACATAGAAACAAGACCAATGACGAGAAGACAATGTTTTGTTCTTCTTTAAAGACTGGAACAGTAGTTACATTACAAGAAGAGCTAGCCTTATTTCCATCTTATAGTTTAACATGAAAACATAACAAATTAACATAGCATGAAAGCAAACAAGGCGTTATCAAATGCATTGATTTATAGGACCATGAATACTCGAGATTAAGGAGAGTTGAAGGTGGGAACAAGTTGAAGAGATATTTTCTTGTGAACAGCTAACCCATAAACCTCACTCATGTCCAAATCCTCCCCTCTTGCACCATATGGGCATTTCCAGTCGAACCAGTACAAGAGGTTGGCAAGCAAGTGTTCAGCTTGTATGACTCCAAATGACATTCCAGGACATCCCCTTCTCCCGGCACCAAATGGAATAAACTGGAAGTCTTGGCCTTTAAAATCAACCGAGTTGTTAAGGAATCTCTCTGGAATGAACTCTTCTGGCCTGTCCCATAATCCGGGGTCCCTTTGAATTGCCCATGCATTGATAAACACTCTTGTTTTTGGAGGAATATCATAACCTTCCAAACTGGCACTCTCGGTCAATTTTCGAGGAACCAAGAAAGGAACCGGAGCGTGTAACCGTAGAATCTCTTTGACAACACATTTTAAGTAGTCCATTTGATCTATATCATCTTCATCTACCTTTGATTTATTTCTAACCACTCTTCTTACCTCTTCCTGAGCTTTCTTCATCTTGGTTGGATGTTTCATCAACTCTGCCATCGTCCACTCCATGGTTGTTGATGTAGTATCCACTCCTCCAACAAACATGTCCTGTAATTGACAATGAAACATGTCCTATAATTGACAATGACAAAATTAAGCTGAGAGAGAGAGAGAGAGAGAGAGAGAGACCACTAAAACTGCTTTAAGATTGTCTTGAGTGAGGTCAATCTCGGACATGCCTTCCTTCTGAAGTTGGAGGATAATTTCAATAAAGCACTTCCTATCAGATTGATTGTCATTGCCTTTTGAATTCCGATGTTCTTCAATCACCTTGTCAAGGAAAAAATCTAATCCTTCTGAAGTCTCCTTTAATCTTTTAACAAAACCAGTTAGCACATCCATCCACCCTAAAAAAGGGAAGAAATCACGGAAGCAGAAATCTCCCAGGAGCTCCATTAAAGTCCTTGCTAACTCTCCGAATCTTTTCTCATTATCTTCTCCTTCATACTTTCTGCCAAGAACACATCTGGATACTATGTTCATCGAGATATCAGTCAACATGTCTCCAAGGTTGACAGAAGCTCCATCATGACTCGAACGACGTATCTTCCCAATCAATTCGGCAACTTCTTCTTCTCTGACAAATTGAAATGATTTCACCCTTTTGATGCTCAAAAGCTCTAAAACACAGATCTTCTTCAACTGTCTCCAATACTCACCATGCGGGGCAAATCCTATATCAGTGCAACCATACAGCAAAATATCACCAGCCCTGGTTTGGACTCTGTTTGCAAAAGTAAGGTCTTGGGTCTTCATGATTTCTTTGGCTATCTCTGAAGATGTGACCACGAGAGTAGGAGCACGACCCAAGTGTAGGAATACTATGGGGCCATACTTTTTGGACAGGGCTTGGAGAGAACGGTGAGGGAGCGTGCCTAGCAAGTGAAGATGGTTGATTATAGGTAGCTTTGGTGGTGAAGGAGGTAAGTTGAGTTTGCTGCCACCTTTGATGAACTTGAGCAGAACCAGGAGGGAAAGGAGGAGGAGAGAGAAAATGATGGGATGGATCACTGTTGTTCCGTATAGCTCTTGCCACCATTGCTGCAATAATAGTACCACAGCCATTCTCACTCTAGTTATACATGAATCCCATAGCCTACCATCTCATTAATTTATAGACTACCATCAGCTTAATTTCGTCCCTGAATAAAGAAACAAAAGGGCACGATTATTTTCAACGAAGGTAAAAGTAAAACTGTAGTCAGTCATCCTACATTACATCTATATGATTTTGTAATAAATAAAAAAAAAATAATTTTTTTCTTTAAATTTGTAAAAAATTAAAATCACATCATAATCAGTCAATAATAATATTTTTATAATTAAAATTATGATGATGAGTGTTGTGCTTCACAGTGAAATGTTCTTATTCTAAAAATTCTATAAATTTTCATGTTCTGAATATGTTTTTAATTATAGCATCCCACGATTCCAAAAAGAACAGTAGAAGAAGAACAAAGCTTGAAATCTGAGAAAAGGATTCGGCCCGCGCCTGGGCAGTGCAGACTGATGGGTAGCACATGGGCTGACACTGTTGATAATAGGCCCATGCTGATGGGTGGCTACCTCCTGAGAACAAAGAAAGTGGAAGGTTAAAATTGAAATCTTTTGCGCACATTGGGAGTATAAAATAAGTAAAAAATGATAGGGGTAGGTGAAACGTCAAATCAAATTTTGAAAAAGATGAAAAGAGAATTTTCTGATTTGGTTCGAATTTTTAATCTAGTAAAGGTGTGTTTGAATGATCTTTTAAAAAGTCTTAATTTATAAGTTTAAGTTAATTTTAAAAAATTACTTATTTAAATAATTTTTTTAAACTTAAGTTAACTCTAAAAAATTATTTTTTTCAATAAGAGTAAAAATAATTTTAAAAAATTATAAATTTAAATCATAAATTACTAAAAAAACTACCATCCGAAGATTATGAAGTCCACAATTTAGTTCATTTCTTTGCCTTCTCTTGAACAGTTTTCCATTTCTTTGCCTTTCTGCAGACAGCGGGCATTTAATACTGGTATTTTTATAAAGAGATTGTGACAGAACAATAAAGATTAGACAAATGAGAAAAGACGTTGCCAGTGATTCGTTTGAAATTTACTTGCATAAGAGGTAAGAGCAGTGGTTTTCAACATAGTCACAGCCAAATCGGATAACAAGCGGGTGGGTTATTGATTCACGGTTCACTAGTTTGATCGGTAGTTTAATTAGTATTATAAATTATATATATTTTATATGTTTATATTTTTTTATTTTAAATATAATTTTATTAAAAATTAAAACACAATGAATTAAGTAGAGTATTGGAAGTGTTGCTTTATTTTACCTTTAATTCTTAAGTTCAATACTTAAGAGCTACAAATACATCAAATTTTTAAAAAAGGATAAAATGTCAAAGTTGGTGAATGATTTTTTTGGTTAAATTGGCTTGTTGGTTCATCGGTTTTCAAAAAAATTAGCCGGTTCATTCGATTTAATCCGGTTCACATGCATTTTTAGTAAATTAATCGAACCGTACCGTTCATGGTTCAATTCTCAGTTCAACCAGTTAAACTAGTCGATCCGGTTCTAAAAACTATAGTTTTGAAGAATATCCAAGTAACGGTGTTTTAAAAATTAGACTGAATTGGTCGGTTCAATCGAAAATATTAAGAATCAATAAAAAACGGTATGATTCATATTATAAGTCATAAACTACTAAAATAGCAACCATCCAAACACCTCCTAAGATCATGGAGCCCACAGTTTAGTTCATTTCTTGGCCTTCTTTTGAACGATTTTCCATTTCTTTGGCTTTCTCCTGACAGTGGGCATTATTTAGTGCTAGTATTTTTATAAAAAGATTGTGACAGAACAATAAAGGTTAAAGAAAAGAGAAAAGACGTTGCCAGTGATTCGATTGAAATCTACTGGCATGAGAGATGAGAGTAGTGGGATTTTGAAGAATACCCAAGTAACAGTATTTTAAAAATCAAACCAGATCCACCGGTTTAACTTGAAAAATTGTAAATCAGTTTACAAACTGATCCGATTCATGTTTAAAATCATTTTTAACAAATATTTAGTAAAAACTAACCCAATGGTTAAATCATTGAACCGGACATAAAATTGATAAAAACCATCGGTTGTATTAAAAAATTGTATAAAATATTAAAAAAATTAGATTTTTTTATTTATATATTTAAATATATTTATGATATTGTGGTTTAATACCGGTTAACTCAACGGTTAAACTAATTATCCTTAATCGGATCATTTTTCTAACTCGCTCAACGATCCAGTTTACAAAACATTACCAAATAAGCGACCATGTTTGGAGATTTTGAAGCCAGATTCAGCAAGCTAAAAACTGAATTTGATGAAAGACAGAGAAGAGTAATGCAGGTTTCTCTGATTTTAAGACCTGGTGGCGAGATTTTGGATAAAAAAAGTAAGCATTTTTAGAGAGAGAGATAGAAGGAGGGGAGGGACATCCATAGATTCTACAAACAAAAAGCAAGAGCCATTGCCGCTGTTTATTCAGTAGCTATAAACTCCGAATCAAGTAACTACAATTTATTTATTTATGGTTTATTAGAATGGATTATAAAGAAAGTCAAAGTCGAAAAAGAAATTTAGAGAGATAGGGATTCAAACTCTTAACCTCCTTAATAGAGACCAAAAACTTAGGCCAACAACACTAGCCCTAATTGGTTGAGTAACTATATTTTATTTTCCTTTTTATTTTGCTCCTTCTCTCCTTTGCAGAGTGCTACTCTAATTTCCACTTTGGTTCTTCCCTCAGAGATGTTATGCCGTGCAAACCTTTCCTTGTGGATTTTCTTTCAAAACAAATATTCTCGGAAAAAAAAACCACTCGACTCAAGAAAAAAGAAACAGGGGAAAAAAAAATAATAAAAACAAAATAAAAAATGAATAATCAGATCGGTTGGTTATTCAGATCCATTATAGGTTATAACGAATCGGATCTTGATCAGATCAGATCCCTTGACAGCCTACTTACATGTGCTCTAATGGCACAAATTAGAAAAATTCATAATTAAATAATTGAAGCAGTTTATCTTCTGACAACAAAGAGACAAATCTAAATAAACACCAGTCTCAAATTGTTAAGTAATTGTCATTTTCGTTTTCCAAGATTAATGCAGTTAAACGATACGAATTAGAAAATGAACAATAGGAAACAGCCGCACGTTAAATTAATTGTCTTTGGATCCCCTTTACGGTGTCTTTCCACCATTAGGAAAATCAGAGCTCCAAATTTCGGTAGACAGAGACCACAAGAGAGTATGAGATCTAACAAGAAGTTCAAAACTTAAAAGATGTAAATAATCAACGTTCCACCATTGATATCATACATTGCAATGTTTACACAATCATACCATAGTTGCTGAGAAACTCATTTGTGAGAGAAGCGTGTTTTTTTAAAAACACGCTTCTGGTACGGGTATGAAATTTGTTGAGAATTTTTAGAAAAATGTTCTGAAAACATGGGAAAAACTTTTCAGAAACTCTTGGGATACTTGACGAAAACTTTTGTGAAACTTAGGAAAAACGTTTCAATAACTTGAAATATTAATTTTTATACTTTTTTTTTCCCTTAAGTTCTGACTAAGTATTTGTGAAATTATTCAGGTAAGTTTTCACTAAAATTTTCAAATGTCTCCATTAAATTTCTTAAACGTCACCACTAAATTTCTGAAAGACCGCATTTAAAAATTAGCCAAAGCTTTTTAATAAAATTTATATTAAGTTTTTTAATTATTTTTCGCTTCTTGCTTTTTTCTCTATTTTTTTAATTATATTTTCTCTTTCTATTTTGGTAAATCGTACTCATAAACTTATTATTTTGTTAAACAGAATAGATTGCCCATCACTTGCTCCATGAAAACTTCCAACTTTCCGTAGTTCAGTTATTAATTAGCAAAGTGGTCATTAGTGAGAATATTTGAAAGATTTGAGCCGCATATGTGCTATTACTAATTCTATAAGAAAATTGATAGCATCATCGGGACCCTACCCCTAGATGAGGTGTAATCAACCACGCTTGTCCAATAAGCATGGCTGATGCTAGAGTGCCTCATTCGGTAAAACCATTATTTGCTTCATCCACAAAACATAAAGTAAAGATACATGGGGCTTAGTATGTGACTTCAAATTTGGAGTGGTCTGCAGGGAAGGGGCTATTGGTAGGGACGGTCAAGGTATGATCTTCAATCTCACCAATAAAAGGTGATTCATGTATTCCTTTCTTACAATTGTGATGTTCTACTTGCAGTTGCAGCAAAAACTTGAGGGTTTTTCTTCTTTTTTTTTATTTTTAATAAAAGAAACGTCTAATGTGATTTATTGTTCATTTTTTTATGGGTTATGTTGGGATGTCCAAATCTATGTTAGTTGGACTATTTTAAATTTGTAAAATACTCATGTTGAATACTCGACACTAGTTGAACATGCATCTAATAACATTATATAACTAATTGAGTTTATTAAAAAATTAAGCATAGGACTTTTATTTTATATATGAAATATTATATTTTAGCATGTAAATGCTATTTTATCTTAAAAAAACAAAAAATATTTAAAAAAATATGAAATATAGTCGTATTCCAGTATCTTTAGACATGAAAATTAGATGAATTTGACACTTAGATACATACCTGCACCCAACACCTGTACCCGAATCCAGATAATATATTTCCAAATCGTGTTTTTGAGGCAAAAATTATTCCCATACACACGTGATCACCTTAATTACACGTTACCTCCATTGTATAAGCCCAAAGCAAAGCGAGCCTGTTATTTTCTCATTCTTGACCTAGTGTCTCTAATAGCTTAGCTTGTTCACCATGTGGGAATCCAATAAAGAATTGCCATGCTCTTTGGCTTAAACTAACCAATGCGTCCTTTATTTGCTCCTGCGAGCCTCTGGATAGAGATCAATGTATCAAGATGTTTTTCAATTATAAAAATGCACCGCTATATCATTTTAGTATAAAATTTTATATAAAAAACCAGAGGAAAAGCATTTTTCCTAAGAGAATGAGAACAAAAACGAGACAGACTAATCAAATAAAACGGGGAATTCATTTGGGTGGTTCACATACCTCGGAAGGAAGAAACCATAACCAGAGGAAGGAACAAGTTCACCCGCCCTTCATCACTATTGACTGGAAGATAGAATGGAACTAGTTGGAACCAAGATTTGTTCTTTCTTCCCGTGGACGTACGGAAACCTCAAATACAGAGCAGTTCTCATGTTTAGGAGGAAGGTGGAGTGTTAACAAGGACAGGACAAACTTGGGGGTGAACATGGGCTAATAGGCTCGTTAATAAATTATGAGACCTGAAAAAAATTTAGGCCCAATTAGTTTAATGGGCGAACTTAGAAATTGTCTTTGAAGCCCAACTCAATCTAACCTAGTCTGAAATATATATAAAATAATCATATATATATAAAAGTTGTATTTGCCCTTATATTTTGTCTCTCTCCTACGTAGCGCTCTAATTGTTCAGATACTTTTAAATTGCCACGTC